>VZTD01004879.1:158033-320911 GCA_013397725.1 Rhagologus leucostigma
AACTGCCTAAACTCTTCGCGTTAAAGTTTCGCTTTTTCTACTTTTTTTTTTCTCCTTTTTATTGCGGTTTTTACACCAACACGAAGTCAGGCAACCTCATCCGCAAGCAGCAGAGCGGAGCTGAGCACCGCGCCGTGCCCTGCGCCCCACGCTGGGTGCAAACAAGTAAAAGTGGGGGATAAAACACCCCCAGAACAGCCAGACCCGGAGTTTCCATCGCTCCTTTTTCCCCCCGCTCCTCCTGTCCCACCGCATCCCCGGGGCCGGAACATCCCGCTCTGCCCAAGCAGCTCCGGTTTTGGGGGTGTCACCACCTCCCCGCAGATAGCGACAGGAAAAAAAAAAAACCAAAAAAAAAAAACTTCAGCAGAGATGCAAAGATTTTTCTCCCCCGATCCCAAGAGGGAAAACCGGGACACGTCCCCTCCAGCCCACCTTCCCCACCGCATCCCGCCGCCACCCCTGCGCTGACGCAACAGGCGACAGCTAGGGTACAAAGCGGGGTGACACGGGGACACCCCGGTCCCCCCGAGTGCCCCCCAGAGCCCTGTCCCTCACCGCAGGGCTGGAGGTGGAAGAGTCGCCGGGCTGCCATGGCCGCGCCGCTCATCCCGTCCGCACCATCGCCGCGCCTTCGCCTTCCCCGCGCCTGCCACCGACGGGGGAGGGGGTGGGGGGAGATTTCTTTATTTATTTTCCCCCGCCGAAAATAAATAAATAATAATTAAAAAGAAGANTCCCGAGCGAGGAGCGCGGCTGGAAGGGGAAGGGACAGGCGGTGTCACACCCGGCCGGGTCCTAAAGCCCGCCCGCGGCCCCGGCGGGGACAGCGACACGGTAAAGTCAGTTCCTCCCCCCCCCCAGACCCCTCCTGGGGGAGTCTGTAGAATTTTTTTTATAATATATAGTGTTGGAAGAGACCTTAAAGGTCATCTCGTCCCACTCCCTGCCATGGGCAGGGACACTTTCCACTATCCGAGGCTGCTCCAAGCCCCGTCCAACCTGGCCTTGGACACTTCCAGGGATCCAGGGGCAGCCACAGCTTCTCTGGGAATCTGTGCTAGAGCCTCCCCACTCTCTTTCTTACCGTACAAAACTCTTCCTAATACTAATTTTTATCTATATGGACATGTATCCTTCAGGTTAAAACCATTGCTCCTTGTTCCAGCACAACAGGCCCTGGGTTGAGGCTCTTCCCTTCAGTGAAAAATTAAATGTTTTCGCTTTTCCAGGGATGCAGGCTGCTGGGAGCATTAGGAGGTGAGGTGATATTCATAACTTCAGAGCAGGGGAAAAGCACAGCACTGACAAATCTTGCTTCTCCCGTCAAGTGTGTTCATGGACACCGTGGGGTCCCATCATCCAGACTGGGATGTTTTTCTCTGCCACTTCAAAATTCCTCTGAAATAACCTGACATGGGCACTTTTGAGTCCAAACCAACCAGCTGTGGGTCAAAATAAATCCCTGGGGCACAGCACAGTGAGGGAGCTTGAGGTTCTTTACCAAACCAAGCAGCAACAACAAATTTGAAAAGCGGGTGCAGTGATGGTCCCAAGCTGCAGCCTTTGCTTTAGGAAAAAACAGGCACATTTAAGTTCTTATACCATAAAAATTGGACCGGGACTGTTTCGTTTCTCCATTTCCTGATTTTTCTTTCGTCCAGAAGGGTCTGAGCTGATCCAGCTGCAGGAATTTGGGAATCATGGAATGGTTTGGGTTGGAAGGGTCCTTTAAGACCATCCAGTCCCACCCCACATGCCATGGGCAGGGACACCTTCCACTCTCCCAAGTTGCTCCAAGCCCCATCCAACCTGGCCTTAGACACTTCCAGGGATGGGGCAGCCACAAAATTGGGACATTTGGAAAGGAGGGGTGAGGAAGGTTTAAAAAAATCTTACAGAACATCTTGACTTTTGATTGCTCCAGATCTTGGTGTAGAGGCAGCATATCCTGAGTGAACCTTCCCAGTCTTCTAAATCAACAAACCATATCCAAGGAAAAAGACCCCAAACCACCCAGGAAAGCATCTGACAGCATTTTAACTGAGGTGGGAAACGCCCTGCCAAAAGATGAAGGCTTAAGCTCTTACTCCAACATTATTCTCATACTAAATCCAAAACACAGCACTTTACCCACTCCTGAGGAAGAAAAAACATGACCTCTGTGTTTTACTACAACTTTACTAGAAGTTGAGCCACTCTGAGCTTACACAGAGCTATCTTACAGTGTAGGAAACCACGCAAAAAGAGGAAAAAAGTGAGGGGATTTGGTTTTAATCCAGTTTTGTTGGCTTAGAAGATGCATTTATTGTGGAAGTGAATCCTTGTTCGAACGGTTTAAACCGTACATGTTGAATACCACATTTAACTCCTGGCACACGCTGAACACGTGGCAGCTGCACCAGGTGAGCGGGAGCCCGGTGTCCCCAGTGGTCACCTTGCCAGGTCATTCCTGGAAGAGGACAGCCAGGAGTGACTATGGAATACACCAGAGAGCATGCAAGGATGATTTTGCAGGTCTGTGTTTTATGCAGTTCCGGGAGTTTTGAGATCCCTTCCAGTCCTGCATCCCATCTCGGTTAATGGCAGAAAACTTGGCCCCAAATTAACTCCCTTTTTATACACCAAACCATATTTCCCCAGTGTGATAAATTATCATTACAGCAGCGGCTGTCCCATGCTAGAAATCTTAGCCCCCCACCAGTACCATTTTCTGGAGGGTATCGGCTTATCTGACACGATGCCAGGCACCAGAGAGGACACCAGATACTTCTGTGTCTGGCGCTCTCTGGTCCGTCCCGGCGTCTCCAGACCTGCTCTTTGCAGACATTCTCCACTGCCACAGCCAAGCACAGTCACCCAGGAGCAGCTGGATCCAAGGAGAAGGAGTTACACCCTTCCCCGAGCCCATCAGCTGCTGAGGAGCCTCATCCCAACATTCCCCTCCAGCAGGTTCTTAACTTTATGCACAAAGCCAACCTCCCTCCCAGGCAGAAGTTCATTTTCCTCTCTCGTTGACCGACTGGTTGGCATTAAGCAGCTCTTTGTAGCCAGGCTGGTTTGTGGCTGGAAACCAGCGGGAAGTGGATTTTTGCTTCCCAACCAGATCGTACAGGACCTGCTTGCCTGGTCCAGCAGGATCAGCCGAGTATCCCAGCAGAAGAGACTTGGGTTCCCTCCAAGCCAGGGCCAGATGCCAGGTGTATTTGCTTTTTAGCAGGATGCTTTTCCAAGACTCTGATTGATTTTTTTTTTTTTTTCCCTTTCTGGTGGCCTCACGTTGGAGGCTGCAAGAGCCTGGACCCAGAAAGTAACACTAGGTGGACCCAAGCATTGCAGAGAAACCCTTATCCCATCCTCACGAAGCAGCGCTGGGATTCCCAAGCTGTGACACAGCCAAGACTTGAAACAAAAGCAAAGAAGTTGCTTAGGGGATTCCAAATTAAAAACCCAAGTGCTACCATACCTGCGGCCGGGGTTGTTTTATTCTGTTTGAACCATGAACTCCCTAAATCCCGCCCTGCCTCCTGCTGCTTTGACCGCAGCTCAAGGGAAACCTGAGTTCTCCTCCTAGCTCCTGCCGCACATCCTCTTCCGTGCCATCACCTGCAGGACACTGCAGTAAAAGGCACAGCAGAGGGAGCAGCGACCTGCTGGGAACTCCCAGGTAGCTCCTGCCTTGGAGTCCTTGTCATTTGGGGTGGGTTTTTAAGTGTTTATCCCACCACTGTTCGCTCCAGCGCTCTCTGGCTTCAGCCCTGGAGCTGAATCCCACAAGTGCAGCTCTGGGGATCCCATTTCAGGACACACATTTCAGGCTGCTCTGAGGAGACCCAGGCTGGTTTGAGGCACCAGATTTGCTTTCAGTAATCAAGGACATTAAGTTTAGAGGCCAAGAGAACCAGTAACCTGCAATTTGAGCAGGTTTTGAGACTTTGAGGTGAGTTTAGCTACTACCACCTTCTTTTTGGTGCCTTTTCGGCCCACAGAAGCACAAATAAATATTAGGCAGAACAGCTCATCTAGATGAAAGAGAGTATATCAAGTCTTCCTTTAAGAGTCAAATATTTTAGGGTTGCCCCCACCTGAGAAACTCATCCAAGTGAGAGAGAAAAGACCACGAAATTCACAAAACAACCCCAGGAAAAGGCGCAGCAGTCCCTTTAGCACAAGGGGGATTGGGGGAGTTTTAGGAGGCAGCTGCACAAGGAGCAGACCCAGAAATCTGCAGCTTTAAGGCAAAGGCAATATTCTGCTGCTCCTTGCTCATGCTGCCAACCAGAAGGTGAGAGTCGTCTCCCACAAAAGAAGAAATCAGCTGTATTTGATTAAAATCTACATAAACACTCACTCCTTTGTCTCCCTCCTGTACAATCTCTTTCCCTAGCAAGGAAAGGAGCCCGGCGAGGGCCAGAGCTGGTGCTCAACCAAGAGCTGCTGGGAAGGTCAGACTCCTTGAGCTGCAGATTGCACCCAGATGGTGATTTCCTCCTGGCAGTGGCAGGAGCTGGGGAAGGCAGCCAGTCTCCAGCAAGGTCTGCCAGAGCTGGAGGCAGAAACTCCCTGGCCAGAGCCATGCCAACATGCAGATCTTATTAGGCCAGGCCCTGCGGCCAACTTGTGCTGCCCCCGGCTAGAACGGGGAGATGTGAGGGCAGAGAGCTCAGACATCACCACTGGGGTCAGTGCACAGTCCTTGCCCTGAACACAGCCCCTTCTCGTGCCCCAAAACAGGATTCATTTATTGTGACAAAGATCTCTCACCTCCAGGAGGTGTTTAAGGAGGCAAAAAGGGAGCAACTCCCACCCGAGTATCGCCTCCTCGGAAAGGAGCCACAGGAGGGAACTGCGGCTTGGAGAGGATCATGGAATCATGGAATTGTTTGGGTTGGAAAGGAACCTTAAAGCCCATCCAGTCCCACCCCTGCCATGGTGCCGGGACACCTTCCACTAGCCCAGGGTGCTCCAAGCCCCATCCAGCCTGGCCTTGGACACTTCCAGGGATCCAGGGGCAGCCACACCTTCTCTGGGCACCCTGTGCCAGGACCTCCCCACCCTCACAGCCAGGAATTCCTTCCTAATATCTCATCTCTCCCTGTCCTCTGGCAGTGGGAAGCCATTCCCTGGGTCCTGTCACTCCATCCCTTGTCCCCAGTCCCTCTCCAGCTCTCCTGGAGCCCCTTTAGGCCCTGCAAGGGGCTCTGAGCTCTCCCTGGAGCCTTCCCTTCTCCAGGTGAACACCCCCAGCTCTCCCACCCTGGCTCCAGAGCAGAGGGGCTCCAGCCCTGGGAGCATCTCCGTGGCCTCCTCTGGACTGGCTCCAGAAGCTCCACATCCTCCTGATGTTGGGGGAGAGAGGAGCAACAGCACATGGACGTGGTTGCTCTTACAGCCACAGTCTGTCCTGAGTCTCCTGAGCACAGCCAGTCCATCCCAGGGCAAAATTTGAACCAGAGTTGGAAGGAACAAGAATTGTGGTCAATTTTGGTATAAAGGAAAAAGTTTTACTTTTTTCCTTACTCCTGGGGAGTGTGGGATTGAAATCCAGCTCCCAGCCAGCAGCTCAAGCTCTGCTCTGGCCCTTCGGTACCTGGGTGCCAGTTCTCCCTTCTGCAGCAATCAGAGATCTCTCCACGGAGCTCGTCAGAGCACATCCCCATTCCATGGCTGGTTGGCAACAGGACACGGGGTCTCTGTGTCACACAGGGGCTGTCACACACATGCCTGGACCCTGCAGAGAGCCCAGGCTCCATCTCCCTGCTGCCAGAGAACCAACAGGACCCAGCAAACACTGGTAGAACATGGAATACCCCGAGCTGGAAGGGACCCACGGGATCATCCAGTCCCACCCCTGGCCCTGCACAGGACAGCCCCAACAATCCCACCCTGTGCATCCCTGGGAGCGGTGTCCAAATGCTCCTGGAGCTCTGGCAGCCTCAGGACTCTGACCATCCCCTGGGGAGCCTGGGCAGTGCCCAGCCACCCTCTGGATGAGGAACCTTTCCCTGATACTCAACCTAAACCTCCCCTGACACAGCTCCAGCCGTTCCCTGGGTCCTGTCCCTGCTCACAGAGCCGAGATCGGAGCTACCCCCTCCTCTCCAGCACAGTGGGATTGCTGAGGCTCAGCCGTGCCACTGAAGAAGAGGGGACACTCAGCAGAAGATGGTTTTCCACCGCTTTGGTTTCTTTGTGGGGAAAATCTTGGGAAAATCCTACCCTTAAACGATGTTGCAGCTACAAAAAGAGTCCTGCCGCCCGACGAGTACGTCTCGGGCAGAGATAAACACAATAGATTTGCACAGAGCCACAGCTGAATAGCTGACTTCAGCCTTAGTTTAGCCTCAGAGCATTAAGAGATTGTTGATTCCAGTAGAGAACACACTTGCCAACCTTTTTTTTTTTTTTTTTTTGTGCAAGAGCACAATTGAAAGGAAAAATCCCTCGGTCACTCCAGGCACTGGCAACCCCAGCCCCTCTCGGGCAGTCAGCGGCGACTCAGCGTGAATATTTTCACTGCTGCTGGAGGCAGCGTGCTGGTGATAAGGAATTCAGCGTGGTGTTTATTTATTTTCAGAACTCTAATGGGTTTAGTAATAAATCCTGCTCCTTGCCCAAGACTCAGCTGAACGTGTCACGAAGCCCAAAGCGCGGAGCAGCAGATCCAGATGATGTCATGTAACAGCGCAATAAAGAATTACACAACTGGGAGCAGCAGATAGAAACCAGGGACAATCAGCAGCTTCTCAAGATGTAATGAGGAGTAACCTTGAATCCCAGCTGTGCAGAGCCCCTTGACTAGTTCATCCAGTTCAATCACACACATCCACAGGCATAAAGACTTACCTGAAACCTTTGTGACAAGGAAGAGGAGGGCACCGGGCAGCAGTGCAGCTTCACACCGGGCAAAACCGCACGGAAAGCAGCAGACGCAAAAACAAGCCTAAGGAAGACCATTTTCCAGGCAAAAAGCAGATTTTAACTGGCTCAGCAGCAGGTTCATGAGGACTTGCAGCACAGAGAAGTCGGGAGCAACTGGAACAGCTTCCAGACAAGCTAAAACTCCCACTGTCAACACAGAAAGGGCTCGGATTCTGGGATGTGGTTGTGAAGATTCTTCACACTTGGGCATGGTGGCTTTCATCTCACTGAGCACATACAATTGCTGGCAGCAAACTCAAAAGAACAGGGGGGGAAAAAAAAAAAAAAGCCCCTCAAGTTCCACAAGCAGCTTCAAAGCCCAACGGGGTTTTCCTCGCTGCTAAAGCCGATTCAGAGTTCGTTGTGCTCATGGAACTCAGGTTGGGCTGCAGGAAAAGCCTCCTGCTTCTCTCTCCTTGAGGTGCCACCCTCCCCCAGCAGTGGGACAGAGGGGATGAGTGGCAGGGATGTACAGAGCGCCCCAATGAAGCCATTACAGCTTCACACCTTGAGCTTCCCCACACCAGCCTGGGATCAGGACGGGGTATTTGGTGAGAGGACGTGGCAGAAGAGGCTTTTCGAGGGATGGGTCAAGCACAGGTGTCAGCAAAGGGCTGAGTGGGAGAAATGCAGCAGCCCTGGTCAGGTCGTCCTGGAGAAGGAGGATTCACTGTGTCCTCCATGGATTCACCAAGAGCACAGAGCCCCCACAGACCCAGAGCCGCGGGTTTGAGAGCCCATCCCTTCAAACCAACAGCAATTTAAAGGAGTTTTTTACTCTGAAATGAGCAAAACAACAACTCATGAAAACCAGTGCAGCAGCACAACCCAACAGTGGGACTGAGTTACTCTCCCTACTGCCACGTTAACCAAAACCGAGCTCTTTTAATGTTAATAGCCCAGCACGTGTCCTTAAAATTAATTTGGATCAGTGGCATTCCCAGCACCTGGAGAAGGGGATAAATAAAAGCCCTTGATGCCTTTAGGAAGCAGCTCAGTATCTTTATAATGATATTTTTGCATTAAATGCCACAGACTATTGATGCCAGCGGGGATTTAGCGGCTCCCACTGAACAGTGACAAAGGAAGGAGTCTGAAAGCAGAGGGTTTTTTCCTCCAGCCAAACACCTCCCTTTTCCATGGGAGGGAAGAGGGAATAACCAGCTGGACAAACCATTCCTGAGGTAGAGTATTTCCAGCTAAAAGGGACCTACAAGGATCAGCTAGTCCAGCTGAGAGATTAGATCTGCCTCGTGCAACTCTTTCTAGATGGGAAAAACTGTTCCAGAGGGATCTGGAGGTTTGTAGCTTCCTTTTCAGTCTTTACAAGGCAGAAAGGGAAACTTTTAAGCACTTGATTCTCAAGTGAGAAGCCTGAAATCACCTGCCCGTTTACAAAGAAAACCATTCCATGAAAAAATTCCAAGTACACCATGAGTTTTTGCCCTGTTTTACTGCCGTGAGGCAGAGGAACAGGAAAGGACCAGTGCAAGGTAATTTTGACTCACTAGCAGGGAAGTTTTCCAACATTAAGCCAATTAAACACCAGTCTGGTCACAATCTCCTAGAAGATTATTCTTCCTGCACAAACCAGAAAGCCCCAAAGGTTGCCATGTAAAAAACAAAGGGGGGGGGTTGATGAGTTTTACTCCTTTTTAATAGCAGAGAGTTGGAAGAAAAACAAGTGGTTCTTATCTCTGAACTCGGTGTTTCACCATCAGTCCTGTGCCAGAATATAAAATTATTTCCTTGCCACAGGAAAGATCCCTACATGCAAAGGGATGCAAGACTCCGTCACCTAATTTTTATTTCTATTATATTTATTTTTATTTCTTTTTAGGTAGCCCATCCATACTCCTCTTCCCTCATTCTCCACCTGAGGCTGCAGAACTTTAGGAAGTATCTTTTAACCTTATTGTTGTCTCTCACCCAAGTGAGCAGAAACAACTTTTATACACCGAAGTGGCCAAACCCAACTGTTATCTGCCGCTTTGAGAGCTGCAGTTCAGAGCTGCCCACCACGACAGACTGGTGTCTGCCAGGCTGCAGATCCTGTTCGTGCAGAATTCAGCTGGAATTATAACTCCTGCTCCCTGTCCTTTCTCTTCCAGGCTGTGTTTCGGGGTGTCCTGGCTGAAGAGAATGAGCAGACTTCAAAGAGCCACCTACAACAAGTGCTGGCACCTTCTCGTCCCTTCAGATGGTTCCTCTCACAGACAGGCTGGCTCCTGGCTGGAAATCCTGAGAAAATAGGTAGAAATGACTGAAATTAAAGCAGAGAGTAACTTGAGAGTAATTTCCTTCTCTGGGGAGCTCCCACATGCCCTGCCCTTTCACCAGCCTCAAGTCCCAGGATGTGGCAAGAGATTACACCCAAGGACAGAATAGAGCACATCAGGAGCGCAGTTCCTTTATCACAGCATCACGTCCTTCCTTTTTTTGGGATGGTCCACACCCCCAGGAGCTCAACCAGCTTGAAATATCCCCAAGGATGGGTTTGTGGAAGGAACCTCGAAATAATTTCTGAGCTTTCAGCACTAGAACTGCCAAAACAAGGGGTTTTCTGAGAAAGGGAATAAAAGCAGTGCATTCCCCATGCACTGGTGTGACACCCACCACAGAGCAGCCTCTGAATGAAACCAAACATTCTTGGGTAGCCCAAGGTCTTTGCTGCCTGCCCCCATGAAGAAAACAGATGAGAAAAAGAGTGCATTTCAAACCCTCTGCAGACCTCCCGTGTCTGAGAAACCCCAGCAGGCTGATCTGAAGAGAGAGGCAGCAAGATTCAGCTCAGACTGGCCTGCAATTCCTGTTCCCACAGGAGGACGTGTGTACACCCTGATAAGCTGGGCAGCAGCTTGATTTCGGAAATGTTTTAGTTCCAGAGCGAGGAACGACTCCTCTCCTCGCAGCCTTTGCTTCCCCCAAGGCAGCACCAGCCTCGGATCATTTTGTCTCTGAGCCTGCTGGGAACCAGATAAGCAACCAAAATTGGGGTCAGAGTTGATATTATCCCACCAGCTAATGCACGATGCTGCTCAGAGGAGGATCCTTAAGTGATCAAGTTTTCTGTAACTCCACACAGCTCTAAGCTTTGGGAGGGAGAGGTCCGATGATGCCTTTTCCAGAGCAGCCAAAGGCTGACCTTCATCCCCTCCTGAGGACCAAACACACGGATCCCCAACAGGCACCTTTCCAAAAACTCCTACAGCTATCAGGGAATCATGGTTTGGGTTGGAAGGGGTGGTAAAGCCCATCTCATTCCAGCCCCTGCTGTGGGCAGGGACACCTCCCACGCCTCCCAGGTTGCTCCGAGCTCCGTCCAGCCTGGCCTGGAACTCTTGATATTTTTGTCTTTATACACAAACAGGTCAAGCCCTCATTCAGCAGCTGCAACCTTCTTCCCTAATACAACATAAAAACGTTAATCAGCTGCAACGTTCTTCCTTAATAAAACATAAAAACCTTTAGGTGAGAGGCTGCATTCACATCTGCTTCATCTCCATGTCCATGCAGATCATTCCAGGCTGGTTAAAGACCTCTCCCAGCTCAAGGGTGACATGAACTCCATCCCTTCAGCTCCTTCTCTGCCCCTCAGACTGAGGCACCCCCATGAGCTGCTGCCAGAAACAGGGGAGCAAACGAAGGCAGCATTTGGAAGGAGCAAATCAGGGAGGCTGCTGCCTCCTGGCGCGGTTGTTTTCAGCCTGGAGACACAAAGCAGATGCTCTCAGAGGTTTTTAATAGAGGGTTTGCCCACCATTACAAGTATTTATTGATTATAGACTCAAACACCGCAGCAGTTCATTGCCAGCCACCTTCTGGCTCCAGGACTCCCCTCCAGCTCAGCCAGGCTGTTTTCCTGCTTGCTGCACTTGAACTCTCACAGTCAGAATGTTTCCTGCAGTCTGAAATGATGCTACAAACACCACTAAGTACCAACAAATCCCCCCAGGGCTTCTCTCACCTCCCTGGGATCCAGGCATTCCATGCCCAGCGGATCAGGATGGGGATATTCCATCCTGGTCCACACTGATAAATTAGGTGCTCGTGGTAGTTTTAGCAGGAAATCCTCACTGAGCTGAGTTTGTGACCCAGCTTTGTGTGATTTCACCACAAGCAGCTCTCCCCAGGCATCACATCCCTGGTTTCCTTTACCCCAGCAGCAGAAAGGAGAAGGGAATTCTGTCCTATCAGAGACAGGTTGGTTCTGTCCCAATTCCAAAACCAATTCAGGCACAGCCTGAGATAGTTCCAGAAGTGTTTGGACAATGCCCTCAGGCACAGGGTGGGATTCTTGGGCCAGGAGTTGGACTTTGATGATCCTTGTGGGGCCTTTCCAACTCAGAATATTCTACAATTCAATGACTTAAATTCTACCCCAAGCAAGGTGAGATCTGACAGCTCTGGAGAAATAAATCCTAAGTCTTATCCCTTCTTGCCCAAGGAACATCCTCCAGCTCAGGAAAGTCTGGCCCAATTTGTGGTTGATTCCAGCTCATCCCTGCCCGGATCTGGTGTGGGTTGGGACACCAGGCTGCATCCAGCCTCACTCGTTAAAAGGGTTGAAATCACTGAGTGGCAGCGTCCCCATCACACACAACGCCCTGAAGTGCTGGCAGCACCATCCTGCCTGGATTCGAGGTCGTTATCTGACTTTCTGAAACACTGAAAGGTTCACCTGGCACATTTCCTCTGCCGTGGTCACCAACAAGAAACAGAAACTGCGAGGGAAGAGTTGAGCAAGCCCTGTGAAAACCACGAGGAGCAGCTCAGTAGGAGCAGGATGCAGACAGCCAAAGGCTCGGCCCCTCTCCTTGCAACATCCACCCGGGGCGAGTGTTCCTGGCCACAATTCCCAAACAAACATCCCATTAAGCTCTTGTTCCTCAGAGAAAGCAAAAGCCTGGAGCGCTGTTGCTGCCAGCCTTTGAGCACAATGGGAGTTACTGGTGGTGGGTATGGAGGGGGAAAAGGGCATCTCAAGAGCTTAAGAACAGCTCCTTCCACTGATGCATAAATCTGCTCCAGCCCAGAACCCTGGACTGGATAATAACCACCAACAAATATCCCTTAGAGAGCTTTAGCAGCTTCCCAGCCTATGGAGAGGCTTCCTAAGGTATCCTCCAAGTCTGGATTCCAAGGATCTTGAGAGTTAAAGGTCTCTGCAGCACGTGTGCCCCTCACAGAAGGGCTCACTCATCCTCTGAGGTCATTTCGGCATCTCCAAAAATCCTGCAGCAGGGAGACCTACCGTTCTTGTGTCACGAGAACAGCTACCTTTTGTTAGATTTTTAAGCAAAAAAAATCTCCATAGTATTTCTTTTTTCCCCACCCTTGACCACGCTCTTCAGTCTCCTCCCTCATGCCCCTCCGCAGGCTGGAGATTTTTATTATTCCTTTCACAGAAGCCATGGTTTGTCTGGGTAAGGCAGAAACTTCTCTCTGCACTCGCAGTAACCAAGAGAACCCTAAATCAAAGGGAGATCAGATCATACAGAGCCCTTCAGATCTGCAGCAGCACAAACAGGATCAGCTGTGGCCTGGGGGAACACAACCTTCACAGGCTGTTTTAGGGAGGTTAAGCAAATTTGGCTCAGTATCACGAGTTTATGCCCCGCTCCTCCCTGTAAATCGTGCCCCAGTCACGACACTGGAGCACAGATTAAAGAAGACGGGGTTGATTAGCACCACAAAACTCATCAGAGGCTGAATAATGATCCAGTCATTATCCCAACAGAATACTTGTGGCTAACACACACACACACAAAAAAAAAAAATTCCCAAAGTTTGGTGCTCGATGAAGCAACAGCACCTCTGCTCCAAAGAGAGGTGATTTGCAGTGATTTCAACCATCTGGAAGAGTTTTTGGGGGGAGGCACAAAGCAGAGCAGCCCAGAAGAACAGAACAGGGAGCTCTGGGGGAAGCAGCTGAGGTGCTCTGAAGCAGGTGAAGGCTTCCCTGTCAGAGGGAGAGCTACACTGGTGTAATTCCAGTGAATCATCCCTGAGAACAGGCTGATTGTGGGATGGGATCAGGGCAGGAGGAGCAAAAAGCCCCTCTGGGCTGTACAACTCCTACACTTTCCAGCCACGTGCCCTCAGGGTGGCATTTCCCTTCCCAGGGTGAGGTGGGAGTCCTGGGAAAGGGATGGGGATGCCACAGCTGGGATGATCCCAAGATCCAAGAGACCCCAAGGCTGCCAGAAGCCCGCTCCTAACAACGTTACACTCCTGGAACGTGGTTTGTTGGCACAGGAAAAGGGGAAAGCAAACCTCCTCCACCTGCATCCCTCAGAGCTGGAAGCTCTCCATGAGTTCAAGACCAGTGATTTTTGGGTGGATTCCAAGCACTTTTCATGAACAGCTCCCAGCCAGTCCAAATTTCTGAGGGCTTGGGATCCCAGGCATGGCCAGCTTGGGCTGCTGCCTGCATACCTGAACCTGGAGCATGGAGGATGCTGCAGCAGCAACGAGCTCTGGAGTATCCAGAGTATCCCCAAATCCCTCCATCTCCTCCTCCAACCACCCTGGAGCTCTGCAGGGCAGAGAGATCCCTGTCCCAGCCACACTCCCCACCCCACAGCCCCCATCTGACCCACAGGGCAATCGCCACTGTGACAAAACTGAAAATGAGATGGATCCCCATCACACCAATCGTGACTTGGAAGGCACCAAGAGCCAACCCATACCGGGACGAGCCCTCCGTCTGCTCCACAGAGCCTCCCATCCCAAGGGGAAAGAGAAAAGGTCAAGCTGAGCAGATTTCCCATGGCAGTCCTTGTCTCCAGCCTCACCATCCCAAACCAGTGCTCGTTACCAGCCCTGCCATCACCACCTCCCCTGGGAGAGGCTGGCCATGGCCACGGGACACTCCACCACCTTATCCCAATCCAGAAGTGTTTTCTTCCGTCTCCGCCACAGCAGCCCAAGGCTGGACTGATCTACAGGAGTTTTATGGGGCTGTGGGGCACAGATGCTCCAAATACATCCAGGAAAGGGCCACAATCCCTGTGCAGGAAGGTCCCCAGCCTCTGGAAAGAGCTCCACGGGGACCTCAGCAGCTGTCTGTGCTGGCAGCCCCAGCTGGGGACACCACTGCATTTCATCCCAGCCTGTGGCAACTCCCCACATCCCAGGACAGCCCCAGGGCCGCGCGTGGGCAGCGGGAACAAAGCCACAAGAGCAGATGGGAGCATCCCAAAAGCAGCTCATCCTTTCAGCATCTCCTGAGGAGACAGCCCAGGGCTTCCCCCAGTTCCCACACCTCAAAGAGAAAAGGGTTGGAGGAGATTAGGACAAAGATAAAGCCAAGTTCGAGAGGGGAATAGAACAACAGGAGCAAAATTTATTTCTCTGCACTGCCAGCAATGCATCTGGATGATTCTTCCTCCTCATCCCAATGCCCTGTGGCTCCTTCCTTGCTTGGATAAACCCAAAACCCTCAATCCTATTGCTTTTTTGCCCACAGACAGGCTGTGGCTTGGACAGGGGATATCCCTACCAGGAGCATCAGGGAAGAAACCTGAGAACAGCACGGTCCCATGAATCTTCCTGGCTCCTGGGGACAGAGGGGAAAAGAATAATAAAAATAAAAAGAAGTGAAGAACTGTGCACAAGGAACGCTGTCATTTATCACAAAGCAAGTTTGTCTGTCAGGCAGGTCCCAGCTGAGGGTGTCAGTTTGGAGCGCCACAATATTCCCAACGCAAACACGTTCTGCTCAATGTAATTCTTGGAAATAACCAAGCAGCTGGCAGGGGGAGCAGGCAGCAGGTCCTCAGAGCCTGCTCTCGAGGCTTTGGGCTGAGGTGAGCCCCAAGCATGAAGTAAATGCATCTGCTGCTTTTGAACATGGATATTAAAGAATCGTGGAATTCATTAGGTTGGAAGGGACCTTAAAGACCATCCAGTGTCACCCAGGGGCACCTTCCACTAGTAAAGGTTGCTCCAAGCCCCGTCCAACCTGGCCTTGGACACTCCCAGGAATCCAGGGGCAGCCACAGCTTCTCTGGGCACCCTGTGCCAGGGCCTCACTGCCCTCACAGTCAATAATTTTTTTTCAAATTTCTGCTCTAAAGCTGCTCTCTTGCAGAAAGACTTTCTGCATAATAGACTTTAAGGTGCCCAAAAAAAGCAACCTGGGCAATCTTTCCCCAAGCGCTTCCTAGATCCAAAGAAACCTAAGCAGGTGTAGACAGAAAGAAGCACTCTGCAGAAAAGGCTCTGCAGCTAATTCATCTTCAGTTAAAAATCGCTCTCCACATTTCCCCCAATTTCTGCAGCCTTTCGCCCAAAATCCCAGCACCGAGCTGGCCTTGGAGGAGGTATTTGGGCTTGTGGTGGGGCTGACCCTGACTGGGTGCCAAAGCAGATCTGTCACCACCCTCCCCAGCTGGACGAGGCAGAGAAAACACAACAAAAGGTTCAAGGTCAGGACCAGGGCAGGCAGAGATCCCTCACTGGTGAAGTCAAAGGTAAACCAGCCTCAGTTCAGGGCAGTTCGTTTTATTTGTTGCCAATCGAATCAGAGCAGGGCAAGGAGAAGTAAACCCAAACCTTAAAACACCTTCCCCACGCCCCCCGCCTTCTTCCTGGGTCCAGCTCGGAGCCAGCTGGCCTTGGCTCCATGGGACATGGGGAAAATTCCAGCAGCTTCTCATGGAAGCCACCCCTGGAGCCCTCGACCGCCCCAAGCCCACCACCCGATCCCAGTGCAGGTCTTTCCCTCTTCTCCTCGAGAGTGAGGAACACCAGGGCCACAGCACCACCTCTGGGGACAGCCTCGCCTCTGGAAGGGTCCTCACCCACCTTCCCTGGCATTTCGCTTCTCCAGATGGAGCCAAATAAGCTGCCTGGTGATTTTCCTCTTAGTGTGGTCCTCCAAGGGAAACCAGAAGGCTCCTGGGCAACCCAAGAGTGGGGTTTTTGTAGTGGTAGGAGCCAACACTGAGCCTGCTTTGCTCTCTCACTTCATTAGTGACAATGTCTATTGTCCTGGGACCCCGGGCAGGTGGGACCACTGGAACCCCCCTGGGGACCCCCAGGGAGCTCAGGGTGCAGAGGCACAGCTGGCCTGAGAGAGGTGTGGGACACTGGATGTGTGGGACACCCAGGATCCCCCGGGACCCTCAGGCAGAGCTGGCCTGCAAGGGGACAGGGACACCGGGCATGTGGGACCCCTGGGATCCCCCCAGGAGTCCTGAGGAACCCCAACATCCAGGGCCACTGGTGCCCGTCAGCAGCAAACACAGGGCACAGAGGTGGCCTGAGGGGACAGGGACCCTGGGCACGTTTCACATCCCACTGCCCACTCCATGCTGGCACACAGACCCTTCCTCAGGGCTGGCCAACAGCAAGACAGTGACCAAGGTCACTTCAGGAGGTAGCTGCACTTCAGTGCACTTTGCAGCAAGGCCAAACCATCAAATTCAAACATCTTGAATTTGTCAGAATGGGCTTTGCTACATCAAAGAGATGCCCAGGGAGGGATAAGAGTTTCTCTTCAGGGAGGGGCACTCTGTGAAACCACTGAGAAAGCCACCACTTAGCAAATGGGGTTTATGGTGCACTGAGGGCACTCGTTCTGCTCAGCCAGACTGGCTTTGTGCTGCAGACTTAACTCTTCCACACAAAGCAGGGAGGCCTAGGAGGGGCACGGCCTCCTTCTGGGAGGTCACTTCACAAGAAAGGGACCCCAGCAGGACACACAGCACAGCAGGGCCTGCTTTGTCCCGCACCGTGGGACTCCTGTTCTGCACATCTTGAGTTTGACTGGGCTGTAGGGTTCTGCTTTTCCTCCTGAAAGAGCTTTCTGGAGAGCTGACATCTCCCAGCGTGGGCACCTCTGCGTGTCAGAGGCGTTTCTGGAAGCAGAGCGTTGCTACAGCCATGAGAGGAGGAACCTCGACCACCACACAACCGCCAGGCCAACAAAACAACATCCAGAACAGGTCCGGAAAATCATTTACTTTGGAAAAGGCCTCCCAGACCATCAAGTGCAACCTTCGACCGTATGGTTTTGCTCCCCTTGGCTCTGCCAGTGCTGCCCTTGGCCTTGCCCTGGCATCTTTTGTTTCACAGCAAAGCCTCCTGTGAGGTGACACACACACAATTTAAGCCCTTGCAACCCCCCCCACCTCACACATCGTTGTCAAAACCCCTTCCCATGCCACCCCTACACCCCCTCAGCCTCTCAGGGCCACTTGGCCACCAAACCCCCAGCCAGGAGCGCTGGGCTAAAAGCCCTCTGGAGTGGTCCTGACCTCCTGCCCGCTTGGATTGTGGAGGGATAAGCCTGAGATTGTTCTCACATACCCCCAGTTAAAAGTCTGTCAGATGCGAAACTGGACTTTTACCCACAAAAAAAAGAGTTGCCTGAGCCCAAGTTTAAAAAACTCTCGGATCTGCTATAAATTGCCAAGATGTGTCACAAGGGAGAGAGTCCACAGGGATTAAAACACTCAGTGCCTCAGAAAAAGGCAAATCTGTTCTCCAGTTGTAACACGGGGTGTTATCCCAGGGGATAATTTTAGATTTTTAACAGGCAGAAATTACTCACATGGGAGCCTTCTTAGAGGGGGGTTGCAGACACAGACCTGTCTTGCAATCCAGCATGGCTTTTGCAGTGCTTTAAACTGAAGAAGCTTCAATTTCAAAGAGTTGTTTTGCATTTCAGCTCCAAGTTCATTTGGTTGGACACAAGCACCAGGGCCAGAGAAGATGGAAGGAATGTTTGAGGCCAAAACATCCAGAGGCATTAATTAATTAACTGAAGGCCCATCGGGATGTGGCAACCACAGACACCTTATCCCTGTTGAACCCATGGAGGGGAGGCCCTGCTATGGAAAATTCATACATCTTTTAAACCCCACTGGGACCGGCGACTCCAACACTGTCCTGGACAACCCTTTCAGTGAGGAAATTTTCCTTAATATCCAACCTGAACCGCCCCTGGTACAGCTTGAGTCCATTTCCTCTCATCCTGTCCCTGTTCCCTGGGAGCAGAGCCCGACCCCCACCTGGCTGCCCCCTCCTGTCAGAAATTCGTGTGTGTTATCCAAAAAGAAAGGCCCAAATGTCAAATGGGACCTTCCCTCAGTTTCACTGAAGTGGATCAGGCTGGTTTTGGTCAGCAGATTCTTGCTGCAAAGGCTCAGCTCCCCACAGGGAATTTCAGATACCTGAGAGGTTATTTTGAGGGCTGTGTAATAGAAATATGACCTTCCCCTGAGGGGGTCCTTCAGTAAAATTAAATTTTAAGTGCTCAGATGACACCAGTGTGGCTGTATCAAGGTAATGCCTGGTAACACAAGCAGGTATTAAATTGTTGTGTTAAGCCTTACTAACACCACTGTTCCCTAACAACTGAACCTCAGGAGCAGACTTCATTCCTGATTTTGGACGCATTACCTCAGATATGAGTGACCAGAGCAATGATTTTGCCTTCAAACTCCTAAACCCAACCTTATAGAGAGCTTGGAGACATCACCAGGGAGTCACAGAGCTTGTTTTAGGCAGACAGAAGAGCTGGTGGACATCAGTATTTTCATTTTAAGGATAGCCATGGACCTGCATCTGAGTGCTTCAGGTTATCCACAGTTTGTGCAGGAGTCAACAAGACACCAGAGGCGTTAAACGTGGTTTTTCTTCCCATCCACTCTCATCAGTGGTGAAAGCAGACTTGTAAATCGCTCAGTCTATCACGCAGCACTGTGTTTTCTAAGAGGTTTCCTGGCAAAACAGGGTGAGGTGTTCACTTTTTTTTAAATCCCCTCCTCTGCTTTTCCTAACACTTGGAGGGAGAAGGCTGTTTATGTTTACTCGTAGTAAGACAGCACACACACACACCCACCCCCAAAAAAAAACTCCCACCACAGATTAATTTTGAAGCTGTCAGTGCCAGATTGGCTCTTGGTTGGACTCTAGATGCGGCTAAAAAAATCACGTTTATAGAATGTTTTATCTGAAGTCGTGTTGCAGATGTATTTGAAGCTGCCCTGTCCAGCCTTGTGTCACACAGAGCAGACCTCACCCCTGAAGTGACTCTGCAGGAGGAGCTGCTGGGTGACTTGTACAAGGTTTTTCCTTCTCACACTGTGGAAGTGAAATAAAAACCAATAATCCTGGTTTTCAGTCGCTCAAGAAGCAGCTCATGCTTCAAAATGCCCCCTCAGAAGTGAAAAGCAAGGCCTAACTCTCAGCGCTGCTCTCCAGGACGCCTTTTTCAAGATTCCCCTCAGTTCTTTCACACCAACCTTCTGAGTACAAGCAAAAGCTGCAATTAAATAGGAGCCCAGCAGCCAAAGGCCCTGGGAGGGTCACAGGGGGTGTGCAGGCAGAGCTGGGTTCCTGTATTGAGCATTTAAACGCAGAGCTCCTTGAACAAGCACCAGCCCCGCCCCACATCTGCCTGCAGTCCCTGGAGCCGTTCTGAGAGCTGCTCTCCAAATTCACATTTCATGCTACGAGTGGTGGCCGAGCACTCATCCAAGCAAATAAACTCCCATCCTCCTCCAAGACACACAGCTCTGCCGCCTCCCCGGATGCGGATTTAAACATCAAACCGGCCTGTCCTTTCAGACTCCTCCAAAAACATGTCACTGGCACATTCCCTCATGTGCAGAGCCGGAGAGACCCAGCAGCCCCGGCGTGCTCGTGACATCTGAACGCTCTCCAGTTGGTTTTTATCTGTGCGTGAACTCGGAGTCAAGGTCAGGGCTGCGCTCACAGACCTCTTCTCCTCCAAGAACCTCCGCTCTGCTCCAGGCAGTGCCTGCATCACACCTTCCCCCAGCCCTGACAGGAGGCAGCGGTCCAGCATCAACACGTCGGGGTCCACCAAACTGCTCGCGGGGCACGGGATGACAACCACAGTGCTGGAGAGGAGGACGCTCCAGGGAGAACTTACTTCAGCCTTCCAGGGCCTAGAGGGGCTCCAGGAGAGCTGGAGAGGGCTTGGGGCAAGGGCCTGGATAGGACAAGGGGGAGTGGCCTTATACTGAAGGAGAAAAGCTTTAGATTGGATATTGGGAAGAAATTCTTCCCTGTGAGGGTGGGGAGGCCCTGGAATGGATTTCCCAGAGAAGCTGTGGCTGCCCCTGGATCCCTGGAAGTGTCCAAGGCCAGGTTGGATGGGGCTTGGAGCAGCCTGGGATAGTGGAAGGTGTCCCTGCCCGTGGCAAGGGGTGGGACTGGATGATTTTTAAGGTCCTTTCCAACCCAAACCATTCCCTGACTCTGTGATAAGATTGAGGCATTTGGTTTCTTGCTGCTCTGTGCACAGACTGACGGACTTGCAGAGCTCTCACCTGTTGCCTTTTTCAGGTGGAAGCAAACCCACTCCTATTTCCAAGGGATTGGGTTTTCCTAAGAGCCTCAGCTTCCAACTGCTCTGTTTTCAGGGCCAGGTATTCCTGACAAACACTATCCCAGCTCCTAAAGCAGCTGGAGTACCTCAGGGACACGATAATTAACCAGCCTCTCAGGTGAGGTGTTGTATAGCCGGAGGAAGACACCATAAAGAGACACCTGTATATTAAAAAAAAAAATCTGGATCAATAAAGAATCCACCCCCTACAAGGTAGAAACTGTAGAGGGCAAAAGGATCTCTTAGGCAGCAAAATAGGGGAAATTCATGGCCCACAGGGCACCCTGGGAGAGCTGAACAGGAGGGTTGGGGGGCATTTGGTGATGCAGAGTGCTCCAGGTTAAGATTAAACCACGCCAAGCTCAGGTTGAAAGTCAGCTCCACGCTTCAGAGGCAGATTTTTAGCTCTGCAGGGAAGTGACAGCTTACTGACATGTCTGTCAGCATGAAAGGAGCTGAAATCCTACTTCCAGCTAACAGCAACTGGAGGAAAAAGCAGAGGGACTCGCAGGGCTGAAGAACCTCCACAAAAAATCAGAATGAGGAGCACTTGAGAGGGGTAAAACATGCACACAAGGAATTAATGATGATCCTGGTTCTCAGCTTGCTAGAGCAGCTGAAAAATCCAGTGTTTTCAAAGAGGGAAAGGGATTCACCAAGCTAACGAGACATCAGTATCAGCTGAGGAAAGGGGGTAAAGCCGTGGCAGTGAAGACAAAACAAACACAAGATGTGCAGCCACAGGGTTAATACTCAGACTTTCCTTCCCTCAGGAGAAAGGAGCTGTCACCCACAAATACACGGTGCTGAGGATGGAATTTAAGGAAATCTCTTTTTCCTCCCTCTACCAAAGCAGGTTTGCTTAAAAAAAAAAAAATAAAAAAACAAAAAAACCCCACCCTTTTTGTTTATTTAAAACCAACTTGAGCAAGACTGGTATCACCCTCACAGAACTTGTATCTATCTTTGTATTTTGCTAACTCTGGCTACAAACTCTGATCTGCTGGGAGAAGGATCCACACATCCCTTGCCTGCAAAACATCTCTCAGCCTCCGGTACACCATGTTCTGTTTAATATACCCACAGAGATGAGTGAGGCAAAAGCTCCAGCTGAAAATTACTCAAGGAACAGTGGTGTTAATAGAAACCCTGCCTGGGGGAATTAGTGCTCATCATCCCCAACCTTCCTGTGCCTGCCTGGATTGGTCTCCTTCCTCCATATCTGTGTCATGCTTGGGCTGCATAACTCCCTGCCAGACCCCCTGTCTTGTACTATTTTAGGTAAGAAATGACTCAGATACCAAAAAGTTCCTTTTCTGCCAGTAGCCAGAAGTTTTATTTCCTAATAATTACAGCAGGATTTAATGCACACTTAGTGCTTTTGAGATATAAAGTGTTATTTAAGTGTCATCATGAAGTACTCACGGAAAAAAAGCCAGTTAAAAAAAAAAATGAAAATCAAAGATAATTCAGCAGGGAAAATAATTTAAGCTTTTCATAAAGGAAGGGTCTCACTTCCAAATGCTTTTCCAGCAGAGGTTCCTTCTCTGGGCTGTTTTCCTCCCCTGATCATCAAGATGGGAGTCACACATACATTTAAATAAGATATGGTGGGGAGCACTGCTGCGGCTCGTCAGGGCTCTTCAGTGAGCCTAGGAGATCTTCATTACCAGAAACAAACCGAAAAACACCTTAAATTGTCAGAAACGAGTATTTATTACCTCAGAGTTACCCCCATCCGGGTTCACTCTTTCTCTGCTCTACATGAGCAAAACGATCAAATAAATATCAGCAACTGAATTCTGTTGTTGCTGACGGAAATTCAGTGCTCCAAATTTCTCTGAAATCTGTGATTTAAAGGTAATTCTTGCACTGTCTAATCAGCTGAAGTCCTGGCCAGTTTCTAGGCACTGAAGAGTGTTTTCAGTAGACAAGAACTGGTCTCCTCCCCTTCATGGGGAGTCTGTAAGGGAAATACTTAACTCTTCCAGCACGGAAGTTGAAGCCTTTCTAGGTTTTTAGTGGTAGCAGCAAAAAAAAAAAACCCAACTTGGAAAACCAACCAGCTTCAAGAGTACAGGATGTCCTGTCAGCCTTTGAAAGTCAGAGGAGATTTTAAAAAATAAATTAAAAACAAATCTGACCAACACTTGCCAGCTATCACCAGCCTCTAATGAGAAATGGAAGTATCGTGGATGTGAGGAAATACCACTTTCTTATCTTTTGTCCTGCTGGCTCCTCCATCCCACACTGACAGCAGCCCCCTGAGAGATGGTCATGATGAAATCCAAATCAAAAAGTGCATTTTTTTTTTTAGAAATTCCAGTCCCAAAGGCGTGAGGGATACCTGGAGCAGCCATGACATGGATACGTTCCCTTTCTCAGTGCCTTTCCAAACTCACTCAGGAAGCCCTGCAGAGCGAATCTCATTCAGCAGGGATTTAGGGAAGACCAAAGTGGTGGAAGTGGCTGCTCCAGCCTGAACCTGTGTCCCACCTGAGCCAGGCACGTGCTCCTCCAGCTGCAGGGCTATTTTACAAGAGTGACTGAGCAGAACTGGCTATTTTTTCTTATTAATGCCATTTCTGGTTACCATGGAGCTCTGCTGGGAGTTCAGAGCTGCTCGCCCACGCCAGGCACCGAGGAACATTATTAGAGGCAAGACCCTTCAAGGACTTCTCAGGAAGATAATTCAGCCCACCCAAAATGCCAAGAGCAATTTAAAGTTCCCAGCAACCAGCGTAGCTTGAATTTGAAGTGACCACTGGTGGGGTGGAGGGAGGGGGGGAAGCTGGTGGTCAGCTGGGTTCATCTCAAACTTGGCAGCCACATTCATCCCAGGCTGAATATTAAACACTCAACTGATTTTAAGGCTCAGAGAATGAGGAATTTGGACAGTAGAGGAAGGCAAAATACTTAATTGGTGGCCTGTGTGGGGCCAGGAGTGGGACAGGATGATCCTTGAGGGGCCCTTCCAACTCAGAATATTCTGTGATTCTATGATCAGCCAGCATAAATCAGGAAAAGTTGTCCAGAGGTCCTGTTCAGAAAGGATTATTCACAGGGCAGCAAGGAAGCAGGAGGGCAGAAACCCCGGCAGAGAAGGCACCTGGGCAGGGGTTCCTCATATTCCAATATTAGAATTAAAAAGGCAGCAAGGGAAGAAGAGGAACCCATGGTTGAGCATCACAGTTATTTCTTCCTTCTTTCACACCCAGGATGAAGGATGGCAAGGATCCTCCAGTGCCTGTGGGGCTTTTGGACTGCAGAAACTACAAAAATTCTACAGCTTCTTGCACCAATCACGGCCAAACCCATGAGAAAAACCAGAATCACAGAATGGTTTGGGTTGGAAGGAACCTTAAAGACTGTCTAGCTCCAACCCTCTGCCATGGGCAGGGACACCTCACACCGGCCCAGGTTACCCCATCCAGCCTGGTCTTGAACACTGCCAGGGATGGGGAGTCCACAACCTCTGGGGGCAGCCTGTGCCGGTTCCTCACAGCAAAGAATTTCCCCTGCTATCTAAAATATCCAATCTAAACCTGCTCTCCTTCAGCTAAGGCCATTCTCCCTTGTCCTGCCGCTCCATGCCCTTGTAAAAGTCCCTCCCCAGCTCTCTTGGAGCCCCCTTGGAGGCTGCTAACACCTTGTGGAACACTTCAAAAACTATCAAAACCTGCTACAAAGCCTCAAGCAACAGACCTTAACCTGGACAGCCGGGCGGGAAAAAAATCCCGTAACACTCTGCATCTCTTTTTCTACTCCAAACCCCCAAAGCTGGGAGAACACAGCTCTCTTCCAGCAGGCTAATTCACACACAAGCACTCGTGCTGGCTGTCCCAGAGCCCACACACCCCTGCTAGCCTGGAAAATCACCACTGACCTCTCACAGGAAACATCTCCATGGCAAGGCACTCTCTGGAGTGGGTCAGAGGGACACTCTGAGACTGCTGGTGACAGAGAGGCCAAGGAGCAAGTCTGGAGAGCCCAGCCACTGGCGCAGCACTGATAAAAACCTCATTCAAAACGCTGAACCCGGCCAACTCCAGCCTTCCATTTAACCAACCACCAGATCGGCACCAGGCTTATTCCTCACCATACAGACAGCAGGGGATGAAGTCTTTAAAAAGTTGTTGAATCACAGCCATTCTCAAAAATAAATCAACTATTAAGAGGCACGCTGCTTTAGAGATACGTATTCCTCACTGTCCTAATTGCAGAGCTGGCTGAGGGCAGCCCTTTGGAAACGGAAAGGGGGCTGCTGTCGTGCTGGCGCAGCAGGGTGGCGTGGCAGAGGGAGTTCTCCGGCAGACAATGCTCTCTCGGGGTCTGATTGTGGATCTGAGGCAGGGCCACGCGGCCCGTGACCCCCGAAACGCACCCGTGATAGAAAAGGCGCTCGGAATCGCTTCCATTCCTCCTTTGTGCTGTTGTGGTGGAGTCAAGAACAACGGGGGTGTTTAAACAGGATTTTGTAGGGTCTGGGGAGGTCTGGAGCGTGGCAAGCCTGAATTCAATCCTTCACACCCTCGTGGGAGCTCAGCAGGACTTGAATTATTTTTTAAGATTGTTTTTTAAGAGGCAACTTTCCTTCCAAGAGTGCATCTCCAGGCAGGGTTTATCAAGGCTGCCTGGCTCTCCCCAGTTCTGCTTTCAGTTGGTTATGAACTCATCAAGCCCTGGCTGTTCAGGGTAGGAGTTTGCATGCTAGGCTGGGTCTGCCTGGGGCACAGTTCTCTTGGAACATGTGAATCCAACTGCTTCTCAGAAAGCAGCATGGGAATAAACACATTGTTTTGTTCAATTTCTGGTGGCTTTTTCCTTTTTTTTTTCCCCCCCCTTACAGCCTTGGACCCATGATTTAGAACAAGGGCTTTAATGAGCGAGGGACAAGCTTTTTGTGTCAAATTTCATCTTTGTCATCACCAAAAATCCAGGCAAATTATAAGCCTTTTGAGAGGAGGAGAAAAAGCAACTAAATTGCATATGCTCAACAGCCCTTAGAGTTCAGGATTTAAGACTCGAGGGTTTTGGCTTTGCTGAGGAAAATTGGAAGCAGGTATGGGGCAAGCAGGAGGTAATGAATGGGAGGCAGTGAAAAAGTGCGAAATGTGCAACAGCAGGGGATACACCAGGAAAATTGGTGACTGAAGGAGGTTCAAAATCCAAGTTTGAAGCCAAGAGGGCCAGAGCAGCAAGTCGGGAAGACAGGGAGCTGTCATAAGGGACAACGTCAAGACAAAGGTGGCAAGAAATCCTCCGGTGGCTCCAACACAGCGTCACGGAGTGGATTGGGTTGGAAGGGACCTTAAAGATCATCTGTGTCCAACCCCCTGCCGTCATCAGGGACACCTTCCACTAAACCTGGCTTCTCAAGCGCCATCCAACGTTCTACAGGATGTGTTGGATCCTCATTTCACCCCTTTCTCCAACAGTCACGAGCTGTTTGCCAAAGTCTATTTTGCGTGTCGCATTCAGCTCAGGAAGAGCCCTTTTCTGTCAGAGCTGGAGCTTTGCTGCTGTTTTAAGGAGCAGGATCTGCCCAGCAGCCCTGCAAACACAAACCTGCTGCCGGGCAGCCCCGACACCAGAGGCACAGAGAAGCACTTTTCCAGTAGCAGGCAGGAATTAGCAAGTTTTTCCTGATTCGGGGAGTGAAAGAGCGCCAGTCAGCGTTTAATTATTGCACCATAAAACACAGAGCTTTAGTTCCATTCTTCTGGGCTTCCCAGCGCTGCTTTGGTGGCCTTCAACCATCTGGCACCGAGTTGGGTGTTGGGCCTTGTGCTCGAGGGAAAGGGATCTGAAACTGTGGCATTTGTGAGGCCTTGCACAGCGCTTGTCTAACCTTGGATCTGAGGGTTATCCACTTTTCCTTTATGCTTTGGGACAGGGGTGGAAAAGCACGGGGTACAGTCAACAGCAGATGGTTCTACCACCACAGGAATAAACTGCTCCAGAGATTTCCTCTTGGAGTGGGTCCAGAGGAGGCCACCAAGTTGATTTGAGGGCTGGATCACCTCTGCTGTGAGGGAAGGCTGAGAGAATTGGGATTGTCCAGCCGGGAGAAAGGAAGGCTTTGAGGTGACCTAATTGTGGTCTTCCAGTACCTGAAGAGGATCCAGGAAAGATGGAGAAAGACTATTTACAAAGGCCTGGAGTGACAGGAGAAGGGAGAATGGATTCCCACTGCCAGAAGGCAGGGTTAGATGGGATATCGGGAAGAAGTCTTTCCCTGTGAGGGTGGGGAGACCCTGGCACAGGTTGCCCAGAGAAGCAACCTGGAAGTGTTCCCATCCCTGGAAGCACCCAAGGCCAGGTTGGACGGGGCTTGGAGCAACCTGGGATAGTGCAAGTTGTCCCTGCCCATGGCAGGGGGTGGAATGGGATGATCTTTAAGGTCCCTTCCCACCCAAACCATTCCACAATTTCACGATTTCCAGCTCTAGCAAAGGGTTCTACACAGTACTAAGACTTACATCAGTTGTGCACCAGCAGGGGGTGAAGAGGTTATAAAATACAAATCCCCAGTTAAAACCCTGCCCCCTTCTGATGTCCAGAACCTGCAGATGGAGGACGCACCTCCAGTTCTAAGCTTACATCAACAACACAAGTTTCAAGCAGTTTGTCACCTGAGGCTGTAGGAGAAGTTAAAGCTCTGATCTCCTTTTCTTCCTTCACAAGAGCTTCAAACAGAATCTGGTAACACTCAGCTCATTCCGTGCTTCAAATGAGCCTCTGCTAATGGCAGCTGCAGGGGCTGGGTTGGAGCATTTGAGAACTTCACCATTTGCTGGTGGAAGCCAAGGGTTCCTGCTTCTAATCAGGGGCAGAGCAGAGCTCTAAAGCCCAAAATCTCCTCGGTACCAAGACTTACACACCACCTCTTTTCCTTCAGTTTATTCACTCTCACTTTTGAGCTGAAAACAAAAGACTTTTGTCAAGGGTTTTGAGGTTCGTTAGAAGTGTAAGCAACTGGAAGTACACATTATGGAAAAGTTAACTTCAGATCTGACCCCAGCAGCCTTTCCTTCCCCTTTTGTCAGCCCACACTCTTGAGAAGGTCAGTTTTAGATGCCTTTGTCTTGTTTTTCTAGCCCCTGCCAGCTTTCCACACACACAAAGTTTTTCATGCCTTGTTCAGGGTACAGTAAGAGCGTATGAGAGCATCTAAAAATGAGGCAGAAATGGATCTGTTACACTGCTTTATTCAATTTATGGCTTGCAGGGAAAGGTAATGAAGCCTGAACAGGAGTAGACAGAACAGGAGTCTACCCCTAAAAGTTACCCCTCACAGTTCAGTTTCACATTTGCAATTCCACAGCACTCGGTGTCTGTTTACCAAGACAAAAAACCCAAACTTGTTTACAATAGGATTGGTTTCATAAATGAGATTTTTCAGATCCCCAGCCTGGGTAGAATCCTCATTAGCAATTCCACAGTCCTGCTGTGCTGAAGACAGCTGTACTTTTAGCACAAGGCAGGTTGAACAGCCTTTCTCCCAGTCACTGTCAAGCCAAGTGCTTGTTAGTGGCCTCAGCTCTGTCCCAAATACGTCAAACAACTTCCACTTGCTCTGCCACATCATCCCTACAACAACTGCTGGGCACAGCAAATCCCTTTCAAAACAGTTCTTGTAGGTTTAAAGGTAACAACAAGACCAGCAGAAAGGTGAAAAGGACACGCTCTGAAGCTCATGGTAACAAGCCAGGGGATGTGTCTCATCCAGGTGATCCCTGGGCCTCTCCAGCCAAACACAAGTTGAGGAACAACACCAGTGCTGGGGGACGTTCAACCCTCAGCTCAGCCTGTCCCTGGATTTACACTTGTCTCTGTCTTGGGCTCATCTCTCAGCTCTTACACAACCTGGACGCAGCCTGTTTCCCTGGAGCAACAGAAACGGGGCAGTGTCCCCACCAAAACATCCTTTTTCCCTGTAACTCCGTATCCTTAAAGGCACTTACACAACTGCTTTGCATGCTCCAAGGTCAGGGTGAACAAGTTTAGGGGATTGCATTCCCATCTCAGGTCAACCATGCCACGCTGTGGACCAGTTTTGCTCTTCAGTCATAGAATCTCAGACTGGTTTGGAAGGCACCTTAAATCCCATCTCATGCCATCCCCTGCCACGGGCAGGGACGCCTTCCACTAGCCCAGGTTGCTCCAAGCCCCATCCAACCTGGCCTTGGACACTGCCAGGGATCCAGGGGCAGCCACAGCTTCTCTGGGCAACCTGTGCCAGCCCCTCCCCACCCTCACAAGGAAGGATTTTTTTCCTCCTATCTCATCTAAACCTCAGCTTGAATCCATTGCCCCTTGTCCTGTCACTTCTGTCACGTACCATCATTCATCAGGAAATGCTCCAGCCAAAGGATAAAGGCTCGGCTGTACAGAATTAAGGAGTTTGTCAGAGTAGAAATTCAATACAACCGCATTCCCTCCAGCAAACATTATCTAACCACACCACAATGCTCTGAACACGGAAAGGGCGACTTCCAACCCTCCCCGATTCCGAGGAACTGGGGAAGGCAGATTAGTTGGAAGTGGCTTCATAATCCACGTTGGACAGGCTGGTATTTGAGACTGGCAGTGGATAAACAAGAGAAGAGAGGTTGTGGACTCCCCATCCCTGGAGAAGACAGGTTGGACGGGGCTTGGAACAACCTGGGGCAGTGGAAGGTGTTCCTGCCCATGGCAGGGTGTTAGGATGAGATGATCTTTAAAATCCCTTCCAACCCAAACCATTCCATGATTCTGTGACTTAAATTTACTCCTTGATTCCAAACTTACTTCCAATTTACTCCTTGATTCCTCAGCATCCACCAGCCTGCAAGGAAACTCTTTTAGCAGGAATGCTGGTCAGCAGTTCCCCTTTCCTTTTAGCCTCGTACAAGGCTTTGGGATCACCTGTCAGCTCTGGGTTGCTGCAGGAAGGACTCACGTGGCACCATTACATAAACCCCACCTTCCTCCAGGGGGAAAAGCAGCTGGGAACACCTCCTACATCCTTATTATGCTACTTCAAACACCCAGTGCAGAGACCACGAGAGATCTCGGAGCGACAAGATCTGGGTACACGCGGTGCTGGGGGCTCCATCAGCTTTGATTCTTCCAGCTCCTGGCACACACAAATCCAGGGGAGCATTTCTGAGGATGAAGCACCTCATTCAGTCACAACAACAGCTCAGGAAGACTTTGACATTTGTTTTTATTTCGGTTCCAAGGGGAAGGCATCCCCAGGCTGAGCAAGCTGTCAGCCCCAAAGCCTGCAGTGCACACTGAGCAGCCATTCCAGCTCTGCTGCACGGGGCATCCCCGTGCTGGCTCGTGATTAAAAACTCATTCCTTAATTCCTTTATCGTGGGAGAGGCTCCCAGGGGGCTGATGGGGCCTGAACAGCCAAACCCTCCTGTTCAAGGGAAGAATGGCTCATTTGAAGGGAATCTGTTACAGCAAGAACACAGGAATCCAGAGATTAATAAACCAACAGTCTCCAGCGTTAGTCCGAGGATCACTTTGCACAAGCAGACATGAAAAGATACCAGTTTTCAAGCATGGCTGTGTTGATGTGTGGAAGCTCTGACTGCCGTATTCTAACCCAAAACCTTTCTGCAAATACACATCACCAACACCAGCAGACACAGACGTGTTGGTAGTGGTGGGACTGGACCAGCAGCAGCGCCCTGGGGCAGAGGGAAACTGCAGCTGAACCCATGGCCCGTGATGGGCAGAAAAAGGAAGTTCGGGACTGTAGCAGTATGGACAAACACTGGGAGCAACCCTGCAACACTAAAAGGAACAACCCAGCACTCACTTCTTGACCTTTGTCTGATTTAGCCAGGTGATTCAGCCACGTAGCTAGGTAAAAAAAACAACTCAAAACAGTCTTGAGGACACTGAGCAGACACAGAGCCTTGTCCAACTGTTCGGACCTAGGGCATGTTCCTCAGCATGCAAGAAACCCCCTCAGACAGACTCGCTTTGGACCACCACTGAAAATAGGCAAATATATTTATTTGAGAGGCAAATATACAGGAGGCCTGCTCCCATCAGAGCAGAGCTGGAGCAAGAAGGAGACTTGTTTGACTTCCTAACAAAAAATAAGCACAAGGAAACCTTAACAGAAATGGGTTCAAACTCCTTGTTAGGAGTGGAAGAAAACTTTTGCATAACCCTGTTGAAACCCTACTGAGGCACCAGACGCAGACACTTCTCCTTGAAATCAGTGTCTGTCACGCCAGAGTCACCACCAGATTAGGAAACAAGGCAGGGCCAGGGCAGAGCTGCCACATTAACGAGCCTGACCACATACAAAGGAATCCAGGAAATCACCCGAGGACTCCTCTGGCCTCACTGTCTGTGCAGGTGAAAGCCTCCAAAGCCAGTAAGGTAATTGCCTGGAGAAGCTCTTTGTTTTTGTGCTAAAGCAGCAGCTGGTGCATAAAAGTTTTAAGCCTTTCAGTTATGAGTAATCGGAGAGCTCACACCAAGCTCCAGCCTGTTTGCTCTAGACTTAAACCTTCTGTTTATCACCTTAAAGCAAGACAAGAATGAGCCTGAGCATCAGCTCACCTCCCTCACAAGCAAGTGCGTCATCTCTCCAACAGCAGCAGAGGAGGAAGAGAGTTATTTGGGGAAATGCCAATATTTAAATCTATTGAAAGAACGTTCTGAGGGTGTGGGATGGTTATTGTTATTTTTGAGGTGTCTTGGAGGAGGCCATCAGACATTTCTGAGCCAGCAAGTTCCAGAGAAGCAGCCAAAGCTGTGGGTTTGCTCATCGTGGATCCTTTCAGTCACGGGATGGTTTGGGTGGAAAGGACCTTAAAGCCCATCCCATTCCAACCCCCTGGATGGGCAGGGACACCTGCCACTACCCCAGGCTGCTCCAAGCCCCATCCAACCTGGCCTTGGACACTGCCAGGGATCCAGGGGCAGCCACAGCTTCTCTGGGCACCCTGTGCTAGGGCCTCCCCACCCTCCCAGGGAACAATTCCTTCTCAATATCCCATTTATCCCTGCCCTCTGGCAGTGGGAAGCCATTCCCCCTTGTCCTCAAGCCCTCAAGAGCTCAGAGCGCTTAAGACAAGGCCCAGTAGCATCAGCACCGTTCCTTTGTAGCTTCACAGCAACTTTGAAATTTAAACCCTTTTTTGACTGATCTGCTGCTGCTTTGGGTTCTGCTTTATCTAGAGCTGGAGGAACTTCTGAACAGAGAAGCTGCACTCTCCTCATCAGCGCTGCAAGGTTTTTAACCTTAAAGCAAGCAGCTCTAAGAGGCATTAGAGGTCAAAAATGGAAACGCCAACTCCATCATCATGTTGAGGTTTTCTTTCTTTCTTTCTGACCATGTCTAGGCACTGGATCAGGGTCCCAGTGAGGTGGGACCATCTCCCATCCTTCACTCTTGGGAACCTAACTTCTCTTTAAAGGCCACCTTGGAGGAGAACCAGAGACCTCCAGCCCTCCCTCGCACCGTAATTTATTTCACGGTTCACATTTAAATGTTTCCTAATGGGAGATTTCAACCTCCTCGCCCAAGGAATGAAAGGCACTTTCCCTTCAGCACAGCAGCCACGCGGGCAGGGCACGGCTCCACTCCAGACTCCTCCATCCTGCACAAATCAGGAATAATCACACTGGAAGAAACGCTGCCCATTTCTGCCATTGTTGCTGCTGAAATGACTCACGGCTCCGAGTGGGCCCAAACAACAGGTCCTGGCCCTGAGGAAAAAACCTTAAAAACAGGCCTGAAAATTAGCCTCGAGTGACCTCAAGGCAGGCATTTCTGGGTAGAAAAGGGCCAAAGCAATGCCGTTGCTGTGATTTGATCTTTCAAAATGGCCAAGGTAAAGATCTCAAAGACTTCTTCCCATTTCTTCTCCCACAACTTTTGTTAACATCCCACTCCCAGCCTTTTCGCAGCAGCTGGTCTCACAGGGAAAGCAGATATATATAGAAATAAATATTCCCTTTCAGCCTTGTAGCGTAAGATAAAACAGAGGGGTTTGGCAAGGCTTTGGTAGAAATTTTTATATACATATATATAAATAAAATTTTAAAAAAATATAAAATTTATATATATAAAAAATCTGCTGCCAAACCCCTCTGTTTTATCTCAGTTATGTATTTTAACCCCTCTCTTAGGAGGACTGCAGACAGTCCCAGCACACACACACCTTCCATAGCAGATTCTCTGCTTCCAAGCACTCATATACAGAGCAAGTGGCATTTCTGACAGCTGCAGATCACAAGCTTTCCTTTCAGATTTTGTTTCTAAATGCTGTCAAATCAAAAGGAACTCTGCCTTGCCTGCCAGGAGACGGAGATCAGAGGCAGAGAACACAAAATCTGCCAGGAGAGACGAGAAAAAAAATCCAGTCTATTTGCAGAGAACATGGCAAAGTTATGAAGTCATTTCTTGGGATCTGAGTTTGTGGTTTGAGTTGTGGGGTTTTGTTTGGTTTGGGGGTTTTTTTGGATTGTTTTTTTCACTCCAGGATGCAAATTCTGTTTACAGGAGACACTGCGAGACAGGAGAAGCGCTGCTTAGTCTGGCAAAGCATAGAATCAACCATTTGGGTTGGAAAGGACCTTAAAGATCATCTCATTCCACCCCTCTGCTGTGGGCAGGAACACCTTCCACTAGCCCAGGGTGCTCCAAGCCCTGTCCAACCTGGCCTTGGACACTTTCAGGGATCCAGGGGCAGCCACAGCTTCTCTGGGTACCCTGTGCCAGGGCCTCACCACTCTCACAGGGAACAATTCCTTCCCAATATCTCATCTCTCCCTGCCCTCTGGCAGTGGGAAGCTATTCCCCCTTGTCCTGTCCCTCCAGGCCTTGTCCCCAGTCCCTCTCCAGCTCTCCTGGAGCCCCTTCAGGCCCTGCAAGGGGCTCTGAGCTCTCCCTGGAGCCTTCCCTTCCCCAGGTGAACACCCCCAGCTCTCCCAGCCTGGCTCCAGAGCAGAGGGGCTCCAGCCCTTGAAGCATCTCTGTGGCCTCCTCTGGATTTGCTCCAGCAGCTCCACGTCCTTCTGCTGTTGGGGATCCCAGAGCTGGACACAGCACCCAAGGTTACTGTGGGGATAGGTGAGCACCACTCGAGCAGGAAACACGGACATAAAACAGTGGCGTTTGCCCACCCGAGTACCTGAACCAAGGCAGACAGGCTGACTGCACCCAAGGGGCTTCCTGAAAAGGCTCAGCAAGGATTTGAGCAGCTTTCCCTGCCCCGTTCCATGAGTTATCCAAGGCACCTTAGCAGAACATTCACTCTCCTGCTGCTCTCATGGCCGTGGTTTTCCCACCAAGAGCCCTCCACCTCACCTCAGGGCTTTTAACAAGCGACAGAGATTTCAAACGGAGCCCCCAAAACCCCCGATGAAAACCAGACAGGTCTTTCAAAGACAGAGCAACACCCCAGTTTGCGTTTCCCTTTGCGCTGTCTCTCGGTGAGCTGCATTTCACAGAGCCCGAGTTCAGCGGCACTGACAAGGTAACAGCAGCCCTCCCCAAAAGCAAAAACATCCAGCTGGGATTTCAGCAGCTCTTTCCAGGGAGGAGCAGAGCTGGTCCCTGAGGATGGGCACGGTCACCCCTGGGAGCATCGTGGCTTCACATCAAAGCTCCCAAACAGCAGCCCGATTGCTGAACGCAGACATGAAACACAAGAAGCGTTAACCGAGGCTAGACTGTGGCTTGCTTTCTGTCCTGGAGCCACTCTCAGCTGCTCTCTGGGGCATTCAGTTTAGAGCACTGCGAGTGGGAAGCTGGATGCCAGCAGGAACAGTGAGCTGGGACTTGCTGCAGGGCTCCTGGAGCCTCCCTAAACGATCTTATCACCTGCAGGCGTCAGCGGGGAGGGCTCCCCAGCCAGACAAACCATGAGGAACATCAGCTCGAGTCCCTCTTCCAGGTGGGAAAGGGACCAAGACGTTTCTCCGCTGTCACACGAGTGACTTCCAAAAGCATCAGCAGATTGTATCTGCCCCAGAGCCCCCCAAAAGCAGCCAGTCCCTCCAGGCTCCAGCTGTCACATCCCAGCTCCTTCAGGCAGGGAGGGATGCGATGGGAGTTGTGAAATGAGGTGTCTCTGCTGTCACTGTGGCCTCACCACATCCAAGTGGGTGTCGGATCCTGTTTTTTCAGCCTCGCCGTGGCTGCACACAACCACCTTGACTGTGGTTCAACCATCCCAATGATGCCTTAGGTTTTAACTTTTATATTTTTTCAAATTGTGTATCGCCTAGCGTGTCACTCTGAAGTTCCTTGTAGCTCGTTAGCTGCTCTCCTAGGCCAGAGAGACACAACAAAACCTCTCCGAGCTTGCTATTCAAGGACACTCAGACTGTCCTAGGCCCAAAGGTGTGAACTAGGGCCACGAGAGAGGTGGAGAAATTGAAGAAATTACATCATTAGCTGAAGTTTTAATCGGTGAATTTATGCTGATATGCAAATGGACCAAACCTATCAAAGTGTGAAGAACTCGGGACTCGTCGTCCATCTTGGGGTCCATTTTGGAAGTAGCCTCTGGGTCCCCAGGGTGTGCCTTTGAAGGCCTTTCAAATAAATACCTGCCTTTATTCCCTTACTCCTGTCCGGTCTCTGTTTCTAGGGAGGCGGAAAAGGCATCACCAAGGGCTGGGATGCTGCCAGCACCTCCTGTCCCCGGCCTTCCTCATGTTCCTCACAGACAGGGAGCCATCTCCACAGCTTTGGGAGGCAGGATATCGAGCAGATATCTTGTGAAACGAGAGATCCCAGCCTGATCCAAGTCCAGCTGTGCACGAGCCAGCAAACAGCCATGGGCACACAGCAGCAACATCCCCACAGCTCCATCTCCAAGAGCTTTGCTGCCTCTCTATTCACAGCTGGCTCCCTTTTGTAAAACACAATCGATCCAGAGGCTGTCCTTAATCTGAAGTCTGTCCTTTAATTCCAACAATAAGGGCACCAGAAAGGCTTTAAAGCAATAAAACAGCACCTGTGCCAAGGGCTCCTTGTTAAACTCATCTCCACTCAGTCTCTCCCACGTGGGGCTGAACACAAAGGTCGCTCGCTACCTGCGAGGTCTCATCAGAGCAATCACTGTCATGGAACAGCAGGGGCTCTCCTGAAAGGGCAAAGTCATGTCCAAAGTAGTTGTCTACTGGAGGAGCAGTCGGGGGAAAAAAATAAAGATCAGAGAATACGGGTTTGCCCTAACTGAACTTTTCAAGCAAAACTCCTTCAGCAGTCCGAGCTGGTGAGGGAGCATGGGAGGTTTGGTGGCAGTTTCCAAGCTTGAGGTGGAGAAAGGAAAAGAGTCTGGGGGAAGAGTAAACCTGATTTTTAAAGTTCCTAAACTCATGACTGGAATCTGGGCTACGGGCAGCTGTGCAGCTGTTTTATGTGAAGATGCAAGTCGAGTTAAAAATCACTGAATTGCAGAGCAGAGACAGCCTCTGGTGCAGCAGTCCTGGAAATCAGAGCTGAGGCTGCCCAGAGCAAAGCAGCTGCACCAGGTACAGGCAGGGAAAACTCCGTATTTCCAAACTCCCTTCCTTCCACCAGACACCTTTAGCACAGAGTTCGGGTGTTCAGTGGCTGCACAGCTCAGTGTCACCTACTCAAGGGCTCCCAAAGCTCAGCCAGTCCCTTGATAACAAAAACTCCTCAGATTACATTTTATTCTGCTAAAGCAATTCAGATTTGAGCTGTTCCACGCCAGAGATCCTGCTATTTGCAAGCGGGGCTAAGCCACTTCTCAGAAAGAAAAATAAAGGAGAGAAACTTCCTCCTTTTTTCTGGAAACTGATGCTTCCTTCAGCCCCCCATGGATCTGATGAACAGCTCATCTGCAGCTCAGTGTTTTTCCTCCTGGTGAAGGCTAAGGAGGAACAAACCAGCTGTTGCACTATTCATGTCAGGAAACTTCTTCCAGAGGATCAGGCAGTTTGAGAACAATCCCAGTCTTGTTAAGATACGATTTAGACACACACACAGAGCCATAAAAGAAAATAAAATCAGTGTTTTCCCTCACCAAGTCATTTTCCTGACATCACAGGCTGTTAGCTGCACTCGTCAGGTGATGTTTCACCTGATGGAACAGAGCAGGAGTTTCAACAACATCTCCCACAGGGGCCATTCCCCTCACTAAAGGAAGGAAAGCAGCGCAGAGATGCGGGAACGAGAAGAAACAAAAATACACGTACAAATAAGAGCAAAAAAATCCCAGTACCTGCCAGCTTAGCAGGAGCAAAGACAAGGTTAGAGCTGCACCACCATCAGTCACTTCAGTCTTTTATCTGCACCCAGCTTTGGCCTAGGACTGCCTTGGCCAAGCCCAAGCAGATGCCGGCAGCACCAAGTTGTGCCCGCATCAGCCTTGCCAACCACGAGCTTGTGCCCAATTTGTCTGTGCCAGCTGCAACTTTGCAAAGTCACGCAAACCCAGGGACCTGCCTGCCTTTTCTTATATCACAGAGATGCCCGTGCCAGCGCACAGGGTTAAGATTCCAGCCACGATCAACGCGAGTCAGCATGGGCAGCAGAGCAAAGCCGAAGAGCGCACATTTCTCAGCCCTCTCAGATTCAATAACTGCTCTCAGTTTACACAGCAATTATTCGGCTTTCGTTTGTCACACTGCCAAAAAACCAAAAAAAAAGGCAGCAAGAAAGCAACAAGCTGGGTGCTCGGTGCAGGCCAGCTTTCCCCATGAGCCTTGCCATCAGGATTTGAAGCTCAGCTGGCTCCAAAATCCAATTTCAGCGCAATTTCAATATGCTGTGTTACTGCATAATCAGTGCAGCATCATTAGGAGGAAGACACGAGTTTATTTTCTTTTTACATCAGGATTTTTTTTTTTTCGCCCTCCTAGATGAGTTTTGATATCGTGCTTAGCAGGGAACCAGAGATAAGCCCCGTGCCGGGTGAGAGCTCTGGTGTTTTTATAAAGCATCTTTCATAAGGCAGCGAGGCAGACGCTAAACAGGAAGCGTTTATTGACTTTAAACTCACTTCATAAAACATTTACACGGACAGGAGGAGAAACAGGAGCTCCCAACAACCCAGTTAAAACAAAGATGAGTCCGTGCATTGTTCTAGATCTCAAACACTCCGGGCTTTAATGCTGCAACGCTCCTGGAAAAAAGTAAAACAAATGGAGCCATCCCAGCCAGGGCTTCTTAATCCTCTGCCATTAAGGTCGCAGTTATCTCCCATTGTCCTTCAGATAATTTAGATAATCGTGGAAAAACTACTTTAACACAGTGAAAACGGCCATGGAAATGGTACAGAAAGAGCAGGTGGAGGGGAAAAAGGAGCTGCTGTTGCAGCCCTTGCTGTGACTGAGCCATCCACTTACTGCAGGGTTTCATAGGCTTGGGAGGGAAGATAAACACTCCATTTTCCAAGAAAACCAGGAAGGCAGTGGGAGCCAGTTTGGTGCTAGATCAGCACCCTGTTCAGCCAGCAATGGGATCTTCAACGGGCATTCCCCAGCAGGACATTAAAGTTCCAGAGCCTTCAGCCTCCCTGTACACCTGGCTCCGATTTCAGTCAACACCTCGCCTCAAAAAGATCCTTAAAATGCTCGTGGTGTCCTTGAGCTACGACCTTTGGGGATCTTTTCATTACCAACTACAAACACAGAAGGGCCAGTCTAGGTAATGGGGTTTTTTTTTTTAATTTTTAAACTTTTTTCTTTATTAAGTTGACAAAGGAGATGTTCTTTACTGGCACCCAGCTGTGCAACCCACTCCCAGCCCAGCAGGGAAGTGTGGAAATCCCCAGACCTAATTAAAGGCGTTTCCCATGAAATATGACATTCTAGGAAATACTTCTGATGCTCTTGGCCACCACACAGATTGCATCCCTACCTCCTCCTGAGGTTGCTGACAGACGCCACATCTCAGATCCCTCTTTGCTGCCTTCCTCGTGCTGATCCAATCAGGCTCGTTGCTTAATTGAATTGAAGCAATCGAGATGTTTAATTAAATTGGAGCAGTGGGTCCTGAGAAGCCCTTCAGCTGAGGGGCTCAGACACTTCCCACTGTCATTTTCGGGGCCACAGGAGGCCAGGCACCATCAGCAAAGATGCTGAGAGAGCCTCTTACAGGTATTGCATCTGAAACATCCTGGTTTGTGCTGGTCTGCAGGCTCACACGTGTTATTAATCCACCCCTTGCCTGGATGGATGTAGCCCCAAGCCCTCACACCAGCAGGCATTACGTTTTTCCAAACACATCCATTTCACTCTAACCCAGTGCAGATTTCTGGGTTTTGTTCTATTCATTAGCTGCAAATGAAGGAAGAGCTCCTATAGTCACACAAAGATTAAAAAAAAAAAAAACAAAAACCAAAACCAACAATGCCTGACATCTGGAGGCTTTGGCCTTAATTCCATCCATGGGAACAGCTGATGTCATTTTCTTTTTTGTTCTGGGAACATCCATCCATGGGTTCCAACTGCACAGAACATTTTAGGAAGAGCCACAGGAAGAGAGGAGAAAACCCCAGGCATGAGAAGGACTCAGCCCCTTGTGCCAGGGCTCAGGGGGAGATGCCTGGAGGGATCTCCAAGCTGTTCTACCATAGAATTCCCACAGCAGATCCAATTCCCATCTCGTCTACATCACCAGGTGTGCCGTTGGAGACTCCCAGACCCTCACTGAAAAAAAATCCCCACAGCACTGGAAGCTGCTGAGCCATCATTCCCAATCCCTCCCTTCCCACACCGGTGCTGGTTGCAACCTTCCTTCCACAGAAAAGGCAGCTCCCTCCTTGGGAAATCCCCACTTTAATAAATGAAACAAGAACAAAAGACATCTATGAACTCACTTTTAACAACAAGCAGGAGGATGTGGCTTGTTTTTCTGAAGAACCAACAGTCTGAGGCCTCATGAGAGCAGAGAGACCCAGGCAGCCTACAGAGAGCTCAGACCAGAGGTTAAAAACTGTTTCTCACTCTTATCCCATAAAACAAAACATCCTGTCCCAGTCTCCACCAAACCAATGTCAAGGTACCTCAAACCATCCCAGAGAACACCAGAGGTGCCAAGCGACCACCAGGAAATAAATAAGAATAGTCCCAGGCACAGCTTTCATGTGATGGGATTCCCTCCTCTGTATTACAGTTCTGTCCCCTTTCCAGACCAGGAGAAGCCTTTGGCTAAGCTGGAGCTCATTGCATCCCATTCCCACTCATTTGGTAATGCAGACAAGGAGGTTTCCAACACCCGCCTTTGGTTTTTCCAGGGGAAAATCCTTCCCTGGGATTGCAATCCAGAAAATCATTGAGAATCCAGCTTCACTTTCCCCCCTGCCTCCGCTTTGCTGATGGGGCTTGGGATTAAAGATTCCCACTTTGCCAGAAATGTTATTTACAGAAGTAATTGGAGTGAATCATCTGGATATGGAGGAACCCAAATGCCTTTGGGGCACCTACTCCCATTAAATACAGCTGTGATTGGCCAGGGGGTTAAACAGGGGAAGATTCGGGGTTTGGCTTTTTGGGGGTGGGTGATAGAGGAAAATCAGGGGTGGAAGCTGAAGAAAAAGCAGGGGATGCACAGGCCTCGTACCAGCAAGGGATTATTTCAAGGCAGAGGTTCAATTTTGGTCTGTTTTTCAGGAAAACTTTTGCAGCAGAGTGGAGTTCTACCCACGGCCACCCTCCAATACCACAGGATTGTGAAGCTCAAGGTTGAAAGCCACCCTTTATCCCCGGCTTTTGCAGGAAAGGGAGCCCAGCTGGGCACATTTAATTAGAAGATTCCCAACCACGACTTCCCTGAAGGGAGCTCCTCCCTCACAACTGATTCATGGAAGGGAAAAGTGTCTTTTCTGCTCCCTTGGGGACCCCACCTGAGCTCCATCCTCCCAAAATGCAGGGACAGACACAGGAGATATTCACGGGGAGGGAAAAAGGCCCTCAGCAGGGACACAATTCAGTGTTCCGGGTCAGTTCCAGAGCTCACAGCTGCTCAGCAAATTAATTATTGCGTTGAAGATCAAACTGCAGGCAAGTTCAGGGCCACATTTTCTCCCAGGCCATGCAGAGAGAGGGTTTGCAGCTCCTGGGAGGAGGACAAGGGCACTTTGCTCCCTTAGAGCTTTTCCCCAGCCAGAGCAGAGGATGAGTCAAGGTCCCTGGGAAGGAGTTCAGGTGCCTCTTTTCAAGAATAAAGTCCTAAGCAGCAAAAAAACTGAGCAAAAAAACACCCAAAACTGAGTTTTGGATGGGTGGTTTGCAGAATAGATCCAAGCTCCGGAACAAGAGAGACACACAGGTGGGCACAAGGGATAACTGGATACCTTCTGCTTGATAAAACACACCTGAGGCTCTTCCAGGGAGCACCCCTCACCTCCTTTTAGGTGGGAAAGCACCCACATCAGCAGCCTCAGGAGCTGGAGGTGTCTTCCTAGACACGCCAGGGAATTTTTTCCAACGAGCTCCCCTAAATCTGTACCCCAGACTGAACCCACTGATTGAAAAAAGGGACCAGATATTCAACCCCTCTTCTGTTTAAAGGTTCCCACCTGGTGGTTTCCCACATCCCTCATTCTTTCCCTTCAGAGGAAACAGGGTCCACCGAGATCTGTGCAGGAGAAACAGCACGCGGAGAAGAGAAATCACTCCTAAACCAACAAATTTCCCTGTTTCTCACCTCCTGCACTCATTCAAAGGGGCTCTCCAGACAGAGGCAACAGGCACAGGCCAAAGAGAGTGGATGGAGGAATAATCATCACACAGGATCCATCCCCATCCTTCCTTCCTCTCCCTCCATCTCCTGGAAGCTGCTCCAAGTCCCTCAGCGAGGCTTTACACAGGTTGGGGCCTCATCCCTGGTGATGAGGAGCTCACAGCCACCTTCACACCTGGTTTATTCCATCCCTTTCCAGCCCAGGCTCTCATTAGGAATTCCGTGGAATTTATACACTCGGCTTCTCCTGGGGAGGGAAATCTTCCTCCCTTAGCTCATCCATCACCCTGCCCACAAACTTCTGCTCCCACAGCAGGCACGAGGAGCTCTCCGGGCAGTTCCTCCCAGAACAGCACGGAAATTTCTTCCCAGAAGCTCCTGGCAGCAGCTTCCTTTTCTCCCGAGGAGTACAGCTAGAGATGCCACAGCTCCAGGGGGGAGGGACACGACCTTTCACCACCTTGGCTTCCCCCCACCCCAGCTGTGCTGGAGCCTCTCTGCCAGTGGTTTAATTAATTTTTATTAATTAAAACTACGAGTTGGTTGTGGGATGCACAACAAGGCGGGGTGGTTTTTTTTTTTAACAGCAGCTTGATACTGGAAGACCTTTCAAGAAATACACACTCCCTACACCTCAGCCTCCGGGTTCCAGGGGAATAAATTTGTGCCTCACCTCTGTCCCTTCCACTGTTTCACACCATCCCACAGCTTTGCTCGTTCACCCTCCTCCCTTCACAGCAAGATCTCTACGGTCAGCACCCCTGAGTATCGGTTTTACTTAAAAAAGGCAACCAGGACTCCTCAAGAACAGATTTAAGAAAACCCTAAATCCTCAAAAATCAAAATAAATTAATAAAACCCAAACAGAAGCCTCTAACCAAGCTGCTCAACAGTTTTCAGCTTCACCTGCATCGCCTTCCTTGACTTCAAACAGCCACAAAGAGACAAAAATAATCAGCAAAATGACAAAATTAATCAGCAAAATGACAAAAATCAGAACTTGCCTTGCTGGACAGAGAGCCCATTTCCATTAGGCAGAACCTCCTTTGACTCAGTTTTCATCTTCCCAGGGCTCAGGGGGTGGAGGACGCAGCCCTCACCCTCTCCTCCTTTTCTGCTGGCTCCCAGAGGGGTCACCCCATTCATCACCACAAACCCTGGAAAAAAACCAGCTCCTCTCCACCCCTGGAGAAGAGAAGAGGGCACACAAGAAGGAGGTCAGGGCCTCTAATGAGGGTGGGGAGGAAAACAAGCTCTCCACCCACCCTCCCCTTTACCCTCAGCCATTTCCTATAAACTCATTTACTCTTTGGGGTGGGGGAAGCTCCTCAGCTGCCTGGCTTGAAGCTCAGTGGTCCAAGAGCCCAGGAATGACCAGCCTGGGGAGGTTAATACTCAATTATTTAATATTTAGGCAGTGTTCCCCCTCCAGACAGGGAAAAGGATCCCTGAGGAGCAGCTGGAGATGTTCAGTTTGGTGCTCTGGGGGTGATGTTCAGCTGCTGCCTCCTGGAATCCTCCCGGGCTTTGAAAACACCCCTGGAGCAGGGTGGGGCAGGGCACTGGGGTGGGAAGGGGTTGCACAGGTGATGCTGGGCAGCCCGATAGGGAAAAGGGGTTCACTTGGGCAGAAAAGGGCTCTTCCTGCCAGGAATTCCTCCCGTAGGGATTGGAGATGCTGAGAAAAGCCACAGGGAGTGGTAAGTGAAGTGAACGACCTCCAAAAGGGCTGGGAGTTGTGTCTGTGAGGTGTTTTGGAGACTCCCTAAGAGGGAGAGCTTAAAACAAGTGTTTAGGTTTGCGTTTAGTTCTTATTTTCCTATTTTTTTTGTCAGTGTTATCCCCAAGGGATGCTCTTGTGGGTTGTAATGAGGATCTTTGATCCAGGCCCATGCTCCTGATACTTCCCAAGAATAAATTCTTACCCTGATATTCTTTATACTTCTTCTCCTAATAAATAAAATGGGGAATTTCAAGGAATCGTATTAAAAATAACTGGTCACTATCACTAAAGACTCCATATCTTACGCAGAGGCTTTAATCTCATATTTTGATGAGAGGGAGGGAAAAAATGTACACCCAAGGATTTGGGGTGACATTAAATGACACAGGATCCCATTCTTTTGTGTTATGGGACCTAAGGGTTTGTCACACAGCCCTCGTGTTACCAGGAGTAAATCTTCATCACCTGCTCCTTATCCTGGGGCTGAAAAAATAGTCAGAAAACTTCCTTGTGGTTGCAAAGCTTCACCACGGCTGTTTTTTAACCTCTCTTCACTTTGATCTTCCCAATTACAGGTATCAGAGCCTTCTACTAGAGGGAAAGTTGTTTTTTCGGTGTAAGGTATTTATCATTCCAGTTTTGCTTCCTGCAGGTGATTCCCTGTTCCTGCAGGAGCTGATCCCCTGCCTGGCACCTCCCTGGCTGAGCATCTGTGCCCAGGGCCGGGGAGGGCACATCCTCCGGCCCCTTGGCTTGGCAGAACGACTCCTAATTAACGAAATGCAAGAATTCCACCGCGGAAAATCGTTCCCACCCAGCATGGAAATGAGCTCAGCCCTGGAGCACGCTGGCCCCGACAGCTGGGAGTGTGCTGCTCATTTGCAGTGGGGTGGTTGGGCTCCGGTCAGAGATCAGGTCACCCATCAAGGGGGATTTCCTCTGGCTGGTCTCACTTTTCAGTCCCTGTTTGGGGTCTGCCTTGCAGTTTCCAACTGTAACATCGATAACTTCATGGGAATGTGGAACACCTTTCCTTCGAGAGTCTCCCTGATGATGCCACCACACATCTCAGCAGCTCTGCTGGGACCACCTACATCCAGAGCAGAGTTCTGGCCTCTTTAACCCCTCTCACGTAAAACCAGATTGAAATCACATAGTTCTGTCAATCACTGCACACGGATGTCTGCTTTCCTGTAGGTTTGGGGTCGGATGTTGCTGTCCGCATGGGCATCCCACGGGGTGTATAGGAGATTTCTGAGGTCTCTCACCTCTGCTCGGGTGTCTGTTCTTGTGAAACTTGAGGAAATCAGTAGTTTTGTAGGCTCTGGAATTGGAGAAAGGGGTAAAAGGTTACACCAGGGAGAGGAATAACATCTACATCCACACATCACGCCCCGTTGGGTTAGAAAAGTACTCGGATATTTCCTGTTTTCCATTTTTTACACCACCAACACCATTCCTTCCTGCTGGAGTTGCCTGGAAACTGCTATTATTTGCCCCTGTAATGAAGAGAATAAACATTTTGCAGCAGCAGAAATGAGAATTGGGTGAAGGCACATTTAGCACCTTCAGCAGGACAGAGGGGAACCACAGCCCCAGGCCCGCCCTGCTCTCTGCAGGTACATGAAACACGATCTGCTGAAGCTGAGATCTACAGTGATTTCACCCCAAAGTACAGCAGACTTCATATTTATTATTCTTTTTATTTGGGGGACTCCAGTGAATTCGTTTGGTTCACCTCAACTCTGTGATCGGGGAAGTAATTCACTGATTTTTTATTACCAAGGAATAAGGGAAACGGATAGAGGATTTATTTTTTTTTTTTTTCCCCTAGAAGCCGGTTTCCTAAGGAAATGAGGCCTATTCCATCAAGCTGCGTGGAGGGGGAGGTCGAACAGCCGCAGTCTCAGGGAGTGCTGCCTGCTGAACGTGCCGCATCTTTGAGGTGAGGTCTGGGGACGCGCGGTCGCGATCCCAGGGTGGGAACAGACAGCGGCTCCTTTTCTCTCCTCTGCAGCTGAGCGCTCGTGAGACAGAGCCTGAGGGCGTGGAGACAACACTGGCTGAACCTTGCAGGCTTCGAAAATACACCATTTCTTACAGACAGCTGGGAGCGACCACATTATTGAGGACATCAAGTGTTTAATAGACCCTCGGGAAGCCACGTGGAGCGAGGTCATTGTCAACCATAAGGAGAATTTCCAGTGGATCTCTCATGTAGCCGAGCATAAGAGCTCAGCCATGAGACTCTTACCTGTATGATAAGGACAGGAGTTAAGCTTTCTATTATCCCACTGAACTTCTCATTTTCTCCTTCAGTTTCACCGCACTGCCCTGGAACGGATAAATCCCAGGAGCTCCCTGAAGGAGAGGCACTCAAGCACTTAAGAGCAATGCACATTTACAAAAACTGGATCCTGTAATAGCTCCCTGTGCATGCAGGGCCATCAGCTCAAATGGCAACAGCACAAGACAAGTTAATAATAGTCATTGTTCCAAGATTAAATTAGGTAGACAGGAATGACTTTTGTAAGATTCATAATGGTTTTAATGATACTATTTAGTTACCAAGAACAATATATCTTCTCTATTCATGAGTTCCTGGAAATCAAGGATGGTGGGGCTGTAAAATACGTTTTTAAAAGCAGAGTTGTGAGCTGCAGCCTGTCTGAAAGTTGGTTGTATATTATCTTGAAGTGTCTTTATCCAGTAAGCAGTAGCAGGACTTGGATGGGAACAGTGGGTCTGTGCATGGTTATCTTGGGGAAATTTGGCTTTTGAGCCAGGAGCCAGACTCTGGAGGGGTTTGAAACTGGGTCAAATCCCAGACAACACTTGCAGCCACCTTGCTGTCACTGCTTTAGAGGAAGTGGTGCCATCATGACACAGTTTGATATCGATGTATGGCTGCAGCATATCCTGGACCCATCCAGCAGCTGGCCAGCCCCACCTGGGTCTCCCAGTGTGGCCCTCAGGGCACCCTGAGGGTGGCAATTCACCTCGTCAGATGTGGTGGCAAGATGGGCCCAAGGCTGGAAGTGAGAGAGGAGTGTGGTGCTTTCAAAATGGACTTGCTTTAGGCTGTGAAAACTGGGACATGCTGAGTGCCCTGCACCAGAGGAAACATTTATTTCTTGTGAATTGTCAGCAGAGGCATTTTCCTAGAAATTCTGCGGCGTTTTGTGCTGTGCATTCTCTCTGAACCCATAAAACACCAGAAGATCTCCAGCTGCAGTGACGCCGCTCGGTCACAGCGCCGGCATTTGGCAACATCCTCGCTCTGCTAGGAATTATTTCACGAGGCAGCTTGCCATGGAAATGCACACTGGGGTGGCCTGCAGCAACAGCAGATGGACATGGAGTCACATCAAACCAGGCCTGAGGGCTTTCGCCTCACACTGGTCCCAGTTAGAGCCACCTGGATTCACAGCTGGGTGAACCAGCAGACTCACAGTGGGTTGGTTGCTCCACCAGTGCGAGCCCAGTTGGGTGAGAGCTGAGTAAAAATATTTGGGAAGAAGCACAGAATGCCTGGAAGAGCAGCTCACCGTGTGCCCACAACGTCAGATCAGTCTGTCCCTTGACAGGACAACCAGGCCAACGTTGAGATCCAGCTTTACCAGTGTCAAGGGACCACGATGACTTCTGTGCTGAAAGGCTGGGATTGCGCAGGTGGATTTGCCAAGGCAGGTGTTTTTAGGGAACTGAGTATCCATCCTCGGCAAAAAAGCAGCAGAGGGAAGGAAAAGCGACGAGGCTGAGACTGCTGAGGAGCACGGGAGACACGAGCCCTGACTTTGGAGCAGGGAAACAATCTCCGTGTGGTTTGGAGACGCAGGGAATGACAGAGAAACATTTGTGACCCCCAAAGTCTTATTTTCGTGACCTTTCAGCACATTTTGCCGAGATTTTGACAGCTTTTGTCCCAGTTCAGAGCCTGGCTGGGGCTGTGAGTGAAGATACCCAGCTTTCAGCTCCTTATGGGAACTCGCACCTTCTCCCAAGAGCAAAACCAACTTGTTTGTGTTCTAGGAACCCAAATAAACATTTTCAGGGAAGGCTGCTGGCTGGATGTGTCAGAGGGGACATCTCACACCACCCTTCCCTGGCAGAATCAGAGGATGTTGTATGAGGCTGTGTGTAGATTTGTCAGCAGCTTTTAATGAGGATAACCCCTTTTCTAATTTCATGATTGGATTTAAGTGTGTCATTCCAAAGCTGCTTACAATAGGAAAAAAAGAATTACGGAGAGGAAGTCACAATAAAAATGTTCCTGACAACATGCACAGGAGGGTGTAACCCTCTCATGGTGGGGGGTTTTGAGGTTGTCCTGTGCAGGGCCAGGATTTGGACTTTATGATCCTTGTGGGTCCCTTCCAATTCAGAATATTCAATGATTCTCCAAAAAATTTTACTTTTTCTCCACAGCCAAGAGGTTTGTTTTTTTTTTTTCTGCGATAGAGAAGTCGCTTCAGCCATCAGCTGCTGAGCCGTTTCAGCAGAGTCCAAGCTGAGCAATTTCAGCCCTGTTTTATTTTTACTGATTACCATTTCTGGTGTATTTTAAGATCTTCCCCTTTTCCCAGTGAGGGCTAAGCCCAAATTTCAGCAGATAATAGGGAATTTCATTTTAGAGAAGACAAAGAGGCAACAGCCAGTAAGTGCTGGTGGGAGCAGCCCTGTGCTAACTCTGTCCCCAAATTCACTGAGGCTGTTTGAAATATCAGTGATGCAGAAGGCACTGGAAAAGGTGAAGGATCTCATCCCAGAGAGTGCTCACGGGATGGATTTCCAGGCAAAAATGGGGGAAATTTTCCTAAAAGTCATCTTGTCCCACCACACCTGCACCTTGCTGGAGAGAACTGGGGGGACACAACCGGAGCAGAACTTCCAATCCCAAACTCTTCGAGTTCTGCATGCCTGAATCACTCTCCGTGCTGTACGAATGTTATCCTGCAGTGGGTTGATTAAATGTTATCAAAAGAAACCACTTATCCCTAAGGGGGGAGAAAAAAAAAACAGAATAAAGAAGAATTTGTCAAACCTATTTGAATCTGCCACTGCAGTCCCTACTTGAGGAAAGATTGAGGAGGCAGCTGGAAATCCTTCAGGTGTTGATGGTGGCAAGAGCTCGTTTGTGATGTCCCAGAGAGCAGAGACCACAAAAAGTATCACAGAAGGTTTAGGGACCCGCAACGTTTCTGTTTGATGGTGTATGAATCTCCTTGAGAACAAGAATCCCATTCCATTTCTCCTCAGTGCTTTTCGGTTCTTATTGACTCCCTCTATGATCTTACCTTTCCTATCGATTTGTGAAATCGTATCTACCAATCTGATAAGCAAACACAAGCAAGTGGTGATCTGGCAAGGGTAGGAGGAAGCAGGGAACAATTCCAAGATGTGCTCAGTGGTTTGGCACAGCCAGGTCTAACATCTCCTGGCCCTCACAGACTTTGGTGAGCTTTGGATGAGGCTCTGCCCTTGAGAGATTGGAATTTCCCTGCTCAGTGATACCAGGATCACTCAGGCGCACCGAGGCAGAGGAGTGAAAGCATTTTCTTAGGGGAAAAATCCACAAGAAATAAGTTTTTCTTTGATTTACGCAATCAACCAACGTGGCAGTAAATGCTGTGCTGCCTTTTGGGTTGTGTTTTAAATCCCCCATCTGAACTGGAGCAACAAGCCCTGGTGACCTGCTCTCTATCCAGCCCGGATCCATGTTCAGGATGGCGCTGAGTGTGGAAGTTTTGGGAATGTCACCAGCACAGAACAGCCCAATCATCACTTTGTGTGTCTTCACACAGGAAACCTCCCTGCAAGCAAGCCCGAGCTCGGTCTGCAGCTGGAGCAGCAGCTTTGGGGCTCCCAGTTAAACAAACTGGGAACAGAATTTCGGGAACAACGCTCAGTTCACCCTGGTGATCAGACTGATGCCTTGAGTGGCTACCTAGAAACAGAGACTAGACAGGAGTAAGGGAATAAAGGTAGATATTTATTTGAAGAGCCTTCAAAGGCACACCCTGGGGACCCAGAGGCTACTCTCAAAATGGAGCCCAAGATGGACGAGTCCCGAGTTCTTCACACTTTTATAGGTTTGGTCCATTTGCATATCAGCATAAATTCGCCAATTAAAACTTTAGCTAATGATGTAATTTCTTCAATTTCTCCACCTCTCTAGGAGCTCTAGTTTACGCTTTTTGGGCCTGGGATAGTCTGAGTGTCCTTGAATAGCAAGCTTGGAGAAGATTTGTTGTGTCTATCTGGCCTAAGAGAGCAGCTAACGAGCTAAAAGAATAGGCAATATAGGATTTGAAAAATATAAAAGTTAAAACCCAAGGCATCAAGACTAATTACCAGGCAGTGGACCCTCTGCTGGGAGGTTTCCTCAGCCCCGGAGTCATTCCTGATGGCATTTGCGATTTTCCGTCCGAGGTGGCCGCAGGATCAGGGGGTGGGGATTGTGTTTCCCAGGCACGGCGTGATTCCTGCTGTGCTGCAGAGGCAGCGGGATGGGCACAGCAGCAGACACTGTGACCTCCAACTACAGTGGGGCAGAAATTATTGTCCTGTCTCCAGGGCAGAGCTTGACCCTGCACAGAAGAGGGCCGAGCTCCCGAGGGCCATAGAGCAGCTTGTGAAGGGGCACGGAGGCACAAGAGGATGTTTTTGTGGGTTGGTGTTGAACAACAACTTGTTCTGGGCTCTTCTGGAATGCCAGAAAGGGGAGGTGCACCTACAGACAGCAGGGGAGCCCCAGTTAGAAGGGACAGCAAAGTAAAGCAGTTTTCTTTCAACTTCAATTGCCTCTGCTCTTCTCAAGCCCAGTTACTGGGATGGAAGGGAATCCCCTCTTTTCTCCTGGGTGTTTCCTACCAGAGCTACCAGAGAGCAAGTGGATGAAGGGACTGGGGCACCTCTCCTGTGGAGATGGGCTGAGAGAGCTGGGACTGTTCAGCCCGGAGAGGAGAAGGTTGTGGGGAGACCTCACAGCACATTCCAGGATCTGAAGGGACCAGGAATCCAAAGAGTGACTCTTCATCAGGAACTGGAGTGACAGGACAAGGGGAATGGGTTCAAACTGAAAGAGGGGAAATTTAGGTTAGAAATATGGAAGAGATTCTCCCTGTGAGGGTGGTGAGACCCTGGCATAGGTATTCCCAGAGAAGCTGTGGCTGCCCCATCCCTGGAAGTGTCCAAGGCCAGGCTGGAGAGGGCTTGGAGCAACCTGGGATAGTGGAAGGTGTCCCTGCCCACAGCAGGGGCTGGAATTAGATGTCTTTAAGGTTCCTTCCAGCCCAAACCATTCCATGATTCTGATTTTTCCTCTCAGCTCCAGTGAGGCTGGCAAGAGCCAGCACAGCAGAGACATCAGCACAGGGCATCCTCACTTGAGCAAGAAAATCAGAGCAAGGGGGGTTTTCTGGATCATAGGGGACACTTTGGTGTTCTCTCCACAGTAACTGAAGCCAGATAAAGAGGAATGAAAAATGAAGTCTCATTTTTTTTCACAGTGGAAGTGAAATCCTCCGAGGGCAGTGGAGTTCTCTCTTGCTTCACTTCTGGAGTTCAAAGCTAAATGTCTTTCTGCAGGAGAGCCCTGGACAAACACAAGCTCTGAGTCTCCTTACAGGGCTAACAGGGTGAAATGAAAAGGTCTCTTCCATACAAGAGTTCAGGCCTTCTTAATTTAATACTCTTGTCCAGCCTTAACAATTACCATTTTATTGATTTAAGGGAAGTAGCAAAGAACACGTGGGCAGCTTGTGTATTTCCTGATAGTGTCTCACAAATCAGGCAAAAGGTTAATTTTCATTCAGGAAAAATGGCATCTTTAAACTGAAGTAAAATTATTTTAAAAAGGAAAAGAAAATCAGGGACAGGATAAAAGCAGGAAAGGCTCCTTTTTTTTTTTTTTTTTTTGCATCCAAAGCTCATGATGCTTGTTGTCTTTCAGATCTTATTTGTAAAGATATGGACAAGGTTTCGCAGTGACCACAGAGCTCAGGGCCAAGGCTGTAGGCACGAGGTTCTGGAAGACAAAGCAATGAGTTGTGTCAAGAGGTACCTAACCTCTCCCAGTCCCAGAGGAATTGTCCACTAAGATTTTGGAGCTACGGTTCCTTCCAAGGTAAACATCAGATGGGAGAAAGTGAAAGGATGACAAAAGTTACCCTCAGGCTCCGAGGGGAGCGTTTGAAAAGGAGTTTTTCCTCCGCTGTTCGATGATTTCCTCCATCACAGAGGAACAGAGTGACCTGCAAAGGTCAGCAGGGCAGGACTGATTAAAAGACACAAAGTTTAGGGTCTGTGTGAGGGAGACACCGGTGGACACGAGCTATGGCAGCCAGAAGGACACGTAAAGGTGTCTGTGCATCCCTCGGTAAAGTGCAGTGTGGGTTCACTCTCCACAACTCCCTGGCAGGACCCAGGCTCTGCTCCCAGAGAACAGTGACAGGACAAGAGGAAACATCCTCCAGCTGTGCCAGGGGAGCTTCAGGTGGGACATCAGGAGGAGTTTCCTCATGGAAAGGGTGGTCAGGCATTGGAAGGGGCTGCCCAGGGAGGTTTGGAGTCCCCATCCTTGGAGGTGTCCTAGGAAGGCCTGGACATGGCACTCAGTGCTCTGGGCTGGTGACAAGGTGATGATGGATCAAGGTTGGATTCAATGATCTTGGAGGTCTTTTCCAACCTAAATTTTTCTGTGATTCTGCAGTTTTGTGACTCAGCATGAAGAAACCAGCCTGGACTCGGAGCATCCCAGTTTGCCATCCGAAAGCTCCCACCAGGAGCTCCAATAATGGGCTCAGCTCCCTGACACAGCCGTGCTGGGTCTGGATCTGCGAGCAGCAAACTCAGGAGGCTCAACACCTCTGGGAACTCGTGTCTGGAGGACGTGTGGCAGCCCTGTGTCCGTGTCTTTGGTCCTGGGGCCAGCAGGCACTGCCAGGCAGAGCTCCACACTCCAGTGTAGGATTTGCCTGTCCTCTGCCCCTACGATTTCCAAAATTCCCCGGGGAATTCCCAGAGGGGTCCTGCCTTTGAGCTTGGAGCTGTGAGCTCAGAGCACAAGAAACCAAACCGTCCGTAAGGCATTCCTCCCTTCCACAGATCATCCCAGGGCTCTTCCAGCCCTTTCCAGCTGCCAACACTTCCCACAAGCTGTGTCTCCCTGAACTTCAAACCACCCTCCAGTGCTGGTTTCAGGACTGAGCCCGGTCCTTCCGTCCCTACTTTATGTTTCCACACCATGTTCACATCCATCCTTTGGTCCCCAAGCAGCAGTGGGAGCCCAGATCCAGATGGTTCCCACCACACCCCCAAATTCCCAACGCCCTTGCCCGTGGATTGCTGCTGTCCCCCCTCATACTTGGCCACGTTCAGCTCCATCCTCATCGCGTGCCAGCGAATGAATAAACATTTTTCTGCATTGCACAATTCCTTCCTCGATCATTTATGACTTCCCTGATCTCTGGGTCACCTGGAAGGTTTTATCAGCAGCCACTGTCTGTTGTCTTCAGGTCATTAATTCAGATGTTAAAGAGCGTGGAAATGCTTTCTGCCCTCCCCACTGGGAACATGGTCACTACTTTAATTACTGCCTTTACAATTACACTTTGAATCCCATTAATTAGCTGCTTTGAGGGCTGTTTAATGTCTTCCGCATGCCTTGCTCACCATTGTTACTCAGACTAAAGCCAGGACTAACTTAAAGCAGCACTTTCTGTGACTTTTTGACGAGATCTTTAAGATCTGTTAAAATTCTGTAAAACTTTGTGATCTTATTTTTATAAGGTACCAAATTCACTTGACAGCATTACTACTTTGTCTTACTTTTGTTACCCTCCTTTAATTTCCTTCCTCTATTTATTATTTTCCCTTAATTTATTGCGTCCTGTGTGAGATTCTGTACTTTTTAGCCTGGGATTAATGCCAGGACGAGGGATGTACACTTTCCTAGGATATCCCATTTACCTTTTGGAAAACACAGTTATGACTTTAGCCCGGCTCTCATCATTCGGAACCACCCAAACCAAGTGAAAAAAAACATCGTTTCTGTTCCAGAGACCTCCTCAGGCAGCTCTTTGAAAACTCTTGGGTGCAGTTAGGCCTGTGTGGGTCAAGAATTAATGGTTGCTGCCCCAACCATCCAGGCTGGGATTCCATCATCTGGCTGTTCCCAATGACAGGGCACAAATATTTAGGGAATTTTTCTGTCTTCATCATTATCAACACTTTTTTTCCCCCAGTTTTGGTCTGGTAATGGCTCAATACCATTGTGAAAAAAATTCTTGTGTTTTTCAGTGTCATTTGGTGCCTCCCCATTGTCCTCAGCCCTCCTGGGTGCCAATCTCTCCTCAAATCCTTTCTCCCTGTGGCCACGGGGCTTCCTCGGTTTACCTTGAATTTTTCAGCCACAAGAAGGACGTGCAAGTGGCACCAGGTGTCCCCTGGGGCTGTGCTGGGCTCTGCGACAGAGAATGTCACTCAAAAGCTGAGCCTTCCACCTCTGCACCCTGGATTTGGTTCTCACTCACGCCCGGTTCCACCCTTAGGTGTGCTACAAGTGAACAAAAGGACCAGAGGAAGAGTTTATAGGTATTCAAGTAACCTTTGACCAAGCCAGGGATTTACTTCAAGGATACTGAAAGTACTTAAAATAATTTTTTTTTCTATATGTGGATACTGCCTTTAAAGAATAAATAACTGAATAAATAACTGCATTGTTTTAGTCCATCTCTTTTTATTTTTAATAATTAAATAGCTCAAGTAAAATGTGAGAAGTCCAATTCTTCATTTATATCAGAACTCCTTAAAGCTCTCACGGTATTACTGCAAGGCAAAAAAGCATCACAGGCTCTGGTTTCAAATCCTCTTTCATCTTCGTGGGTTTTCCTGAGCCCTTTAATGCTCAGGTAGAGCTGCCTCACCTCTTGCTCAACCCTCAGCCTGCTACTCCCCTCTCTGGCTTGAATTAAAGATCCTCTTGCATCTTCCCTCACCCAAAGCTTTCACTGATTGAAAGGAAAGAAATGCTGAATAAAAGCAGAACAAAACAATGGCCAAAGTCATGCATCCCACTAAGAGCTCTTACTCCCACTAAGAGGTCACTTGCCTCTGCCAAAATATTCTCTACATCCCTGGAGGTAAAACTTCATCTGGGTGAGAAAACAACTCTACACACTTGGGAGGAAAAAAAAAAGTATAGGCGTTTTTTAGTTCCTTTAATTCCTTTTCTAATTAACTGGGATGCATATAATTTATTTTAGGTTTTTATAAGATTTTCTACCTTTTGTTGCATTGTTGCTCTTGCTGTTGCTGATATGCAGGGCAGGGTTCTCAGCCTCTTTTTTTTTTTGCCATAGTTTCTTACAACAATGACAGCTTCAGGACTAAAGCAGGAGTGAAATTGTGCTAAAAAAAAAAAAAATAATTACTATTCAGAATATTCATAAAACCATGCCTCAGCTAATTCTTCATTTGTTTGAGGGTCTCCTTTAGGAGAAAGAAGAGGTTTTTGGTAGCATCATGTGGTTATTTCACCTTAGTGACTGGAAAACTTTTAGTTCAGGTGAAAGGCAGATAATGGGATTGGAAATGTACCTGCTCCTGCTCCTAAAGCTAAACAATGAACAAGGGGAAAAGAGGTACATGATACAAAACCAACAGAGAACATCAGTCACGGCACCAACACAGCAGAAGTACAGAACAACACGAAACGCAAAATGTTGGTCTTTGATAAATAAGCACCAGGGAAAATGTGGAAGGGGAGGGAAGGGCTCAGCTCATCTCTCTGGGTCTTTTCAAGCTACTTTTAAGGTACTTAGAGAAGCACACGAGCAGCCAGAGCAGCTCCTGTCCAAGGTCAGGGAATCATCAGGGATTCAAGGAGTGTGTGCCACCAGCTGAGAGCTGTGTGGGAGTCTCCATCTTCTTCCACTCCCTGGCACAGCGTGAGGATGCCTTGCAGGCTCGGGAGGAGAATGGGAAGGTGAGAAGATTGCCCCTGTGCTGATTTTCCTGCCTCTCCTGAAAGGAGAAGGGTCACAGAATCATTTAGGGTGGAAAAGACCTCTGAGGTCATCGAGTCCAAACTGTGACCCAACACCAGAGCACTGCTGTAGTTGACAAAACTCGACCAAGTCCAGTGACTGTGAGAAAAAGGAGGTCTCAGGCAGATGGGTGAAGATTCAGCACTCGAAGGGCACAAGGTCTGCCCGCAAAGCTTTTCTCACGTGAAAACAAACACCAGGCTGGTGAGGAACCCAGTGTGCAGAGCAAGCTCTTCCTCCTTTTCGCCTTCCCGCTGGAGAGGCTCAAAGAGTGAAGCAAAATGCCAGCCCTGCAGGTGTTTGTTGCTTTTTTAGCATCCGAAGAGGAAGGAGAATGGTGAGGTTGGAGACACAGAAATGAGGTGGTTGCTTGGAACAATATGCGAACCCAGAGACCTCACACACATGCAGCTACCAGCCCAAAGAGCTGAAAAAAAAACAGGTAAAATACAGATGCAGATAAAATGCAGCCGCAGAAAATGGAGAGATGATGTGCTGGGAGGGGTTTTCCATGGATATATCCCTTACCTACTCCCTGGAAAGGGACAGCTGGGCATGAAAGGAGTGAAAAGGAAATAAATGGTCAAAGCCTTTGAAGTCTTTCACTACCGCCTTCCAAACTTCATCATGGATTGGACTTTGAGAACCCATCAAAACAAGGAACTCCTAAACTGCACCAATTATGTGTCTCCAACTCCCTGACAGGAGGGGGCAGCCGGGGGGATCGGGCTCTGCTCCCAGGGAACAAGGGACAGGATGAGAGGAAATGGCCTCAAGTTGTGCCAGGGGATGTTTAGATTGGATATTAGGGGAAATTTCTTCATGGAAAGGGTTGTCCAGCCCTGGAAATGGCTGTTGAGGGAAGTCATTGAGTGACAGTCCCTGGAGGGATTTAAAAGATGTGTGGATGTGGCACTTGGGGACATGGGTTAGAGGTGGCCTTGGCAGTGCTGGGGGAATGGATGGACTCCACAATCCTACAGGTCTTTTCTAACCCAAAGGATTCTGTGATTCTATGAAAAGAAACTCAAAAGACCTCTGTGAGGATCATTGGCAGGGCTGGAGCTCATTCCACTCCGGTTGAAGGGAGAGGGATGGATGGCAGGGAATTCCTTTGCCCCCACTGAGACTCTAAATCTTGGTTTAACAGCGCTGTCCTCTCCAGATTTGAAACCCCCCCTGCGTTTATGGATGTTCTGGGAAAGTGGCAAAAGACCTCTATTCACAATAGGATTGCTGGAGACAGCTGAGGGCCTGTTTCCTGGAAGGATGGAAAAGGCTTCTTTGTGGATATCTGGCTGGGCTGTTTCTACTTGAGCGATGACTTGATTGCTCCTGGGGTTTGCTGAAATCCTGGTTATATATTAAGCCATGCTGACCCTTGGATGAGCATGGTTTGGGTATTATTTGAATAGAAAGAAGCTGGCGAGCATTTGGGCTCAATAAAGGCAGCAATATGTGGCTGAAGGGAGTTTATTGGATTGGGAAAGGGCCTGGGTCAGAGATATCCAACCATTCCTCTTAGTGGCTGAGTTTTGAAGCTACAGCCCAGGGTGTTCCTACAGTGCTGTGTGTTAGAGCTGGTTTTTCTGGGGTGAGGTGGAAAATGCATCCCAGTTTTCCCACAGGACAAACCCACAGGCAGGTGCTCTGCATGTGTAGGTGCTGCTGTGCTTCGGGAATGGGGATTTCTCTCATCCTGCAGAGTTTCCAGCAGGCTGCTCGAAGTGGTAAAAGGAAAGCCTTGCTGCATCTGAAATTGGGGAATTTTCCTGCTTGCGGAGAAGAGAGGCGGCTCAAGTGCTCGCTTGTAGATTTTCCTGTGCCGCTGCATCCCTTCCGTTACTTTCCCTCCTTCCCTCACCCCAGCTCTTGCCCCTCTCCTCTTCTTGCACAAGTGCATCACATCCTCCCTCCCTGCTGCAGGAGCCTCGAGGAATCACAGAATTATTTAGGGTGGAAAAGCCCACTGAGATCATCCAGTCCAACTGTTCCCCCAGCACTGCCAAGGCCACCACTGACCCCTGTCCCCAAGTGCCACATCCACACGGCTTTTAAATCCCTCCAGGGATGGGGACTCCACCACTGCCCTGGGCAGCTCTGCCAGGGCTGGAGAGCCAATTCCATGAAGAAATTTTCCCAAATATCCAACCTAAACCTCCCTTGGCACAACTTGAGGCCGTTCCCTCTCCTCCTGTCCCTGTGCCCTGCGAGCAGAGCCCGACCCCCCTGGCTGCCCCCTCCTGTCAGGGAGTTGTGCAGAGCCACAAGGTCCCCCCTGAGCCTCCTTTTCTCCAGGCTGAGCCCCTTTCCCAGCTCCCTCAGCCGCTCCTGGTGCTCCAGGCCCTTCCCCAGCTCCGTTCCCTTCTCTGGACATGCTCCAGCCCCTCAATGTCTTGTTGTGAGGGTCCCAAGATTCTTGCACAGTCCCGTTTTCCACCTCAACTCTCACTGAGCCTTTCACCCCGCAGGCCAGGCCCAGCAAAGCCAAACCCAACCTCAGTGGGGTCAGTCCCCTCTGCCACCTCTGGTCACCACCCCAGCACCACCTTAGAGCCAGTCCTGTTCCCTGAACCCCCAACCCGGGCTCTGTCCAAATCTCATAATTCCACTCCTTGCTACTTAAAAAAATTTTAAAATTATCAGACTCCTCTTTCTGTTTGCTTGAGGAAGCAAAGGCCTTTTTTTCAACCCTTTCATCCTATACCTCAGCTGCTGATGATGCTGTTGATGCCTTGATGCCAACACCTTGCTCCTCTCCAGCTGGTGTTTCCAAGAACATCCCTTTTGGCTCAGCCCTACCAATCCCTGTTTATGGCCCTCCGTGCACATCCCAAGCTCACCCTCGTTGCCTGGGATGACAAAACCACTCCTGTCCATGTCAGGTTGGCCAAGCTTCGCACTGCCCATCTGTTTTCTGATCTATTTGGAAGATTTGGGCACCATCTCCTCACTCGACCGTCTCTGTGCTCCCCACATCACACACCTCCCCTCTTCCCTCCCCTCCAGCCCCAAGCAAACAGACAAACAACCGGTTTATGAAAGGGAAGAGGGAAAGCCAACAGCAGCTGCTTTAAATCTGCTGTAATTCTGGCAGCAATTGCATAAGGCAGAGGTTTTGCTGGTGTCCCCACCCCATTCCTGAGAAATATTTGATTTATTTTGGTGTCACTGTGCCCGCTGCCCATGCCCTCAGCACATTGGCAGCGCGGGATCCGAGAGCAGCATCAAAGAGCATCTCTGGATTCGCTTCTGCCCCGACGCAATCCCACAAGAAAAAGGGCAAGATTCAAAACAGCCTCCTGAGCCCGGCCCGGCCGACCGAGTTCCTTGGCATGGCCTGGACGTGCAGAGCTCAGGAAACAGATGGGTCTCACCATCCCCACGGGGTCGGTGGCTCTGGGCCCTGACAAAGCAGCAAGTTTCAAATTAAATGACCCTTGAGTGAGAGGGAACAGCCCCAGCTCTCATCTGCTGGCAAGAGACATCGCTCAGCCCACAGCAGGGCCCTGTCCCACAGCTCTGCTTCGCATTACATGTCTGGAGTCAGAGAATCCCGGAATGGCAGAGTGGCCTGGGTGGCAAGGGACCTGAAAGATCATTTCATTCTACCCCTCTGCCATGGGCAGGGACACCTTCCACTAGCCCAGGGTGCTCCAAGCCCCGTCCAACCTGGCCTTGGACACTTCCAGGGATCCAGGGGCAGCCACAGCTTCTCTGGGAAATCCATTCCACGGCCTTCCCACCCTCACAGCTGGGAATGCCTTCCCAATATCCCATCTCTCCCTGCCCTCTGGCAGTGGGAAGCCATTCCCTGTGTCCTGTCACTCCATCCCTTGTCCCAAATCCCTCTCCAGCTCTCTTGGATCTCTTTGTGCCATGGAAGGGGCTCTGAGATCTCCCTGGAGCCTTCCCTTCTCCAGGTGAACACCCCCAGCTCTCCCAGCCTGGCTCCAGAGCAGAGGGGCTCCAGCCCTTGGGGCATCTCTGTGGCCTCCTCTGGATTTTCTCCAGCAGCTCCACGTCCTTCTGATGTTGGGGATCCCAGAGCTGGACACAGCACCCCAGGACACAGCGCTCTTTCGGAACAAATATTCCCTGATTCCAAAGTTCTGCCTCAGCCATCAAGTCAGGTCTCAACTTCCAACCTCCAGCTGAGATCCGCTGCCTGAAAATTGAACGTTGGTTTGCTCTTGGCAAGTGGGATAAGGGTTGAGACGCTCTCCCAGACGTGGCACCTGGTCCTGGCCATGCCAAACCTCCATGGGAGCAGGAAAGAGCCACGTCACGGTGGGAGAGCACTTGGATTTTCCTTTGCTGTCCAACTCTATGGGTAACCTTGGTGCCCAAGGATGTTTTTCCGGTATGAAAAATCCATCAGCACAAAACAACTGTGGCACTATTTAGAGCCCACGTGCAGTTTCTGCAGCATGATGTTGTGTTCGTCCTGCAACTGAGCACAACCTCCCCTCTGGTCTGCAAAGCATCTGAGGAGAGTTGGGATCCATATTCCTGCTGCATCAGTGCAGGGAAGATCCTGCAGTTGGAGAGGAAAGAACAGTTTTTCATTTCTTCAGCTGGAAGTTGTGATTGCCCAGAGAAGCTGTGGCTGCCCCTGGATCCCTGGAAGTGTCCAAGGCCAGGTTGGACGGGGCTTGGAGCCACCTGGGCTAGTGGAAGGTGTTCCTGCCCATGGCAGGGGGTGGAACTGGATGATCTTTAAGGTCGCCTCCAACCCAAACCATGATGATTCCATGATGATTTTACCTGCAGGAATCACAGAAAAAACTCAACAAAGACCCAGTAAACTAAAAAACATTAATCTAAAGCAAAGAGACCACAAGAATTCTTATACCACAACCTCTTCCCCCCCTAAAAAAATCTCTCCCAGCTTCTCAAATCTCTCCCTTTTTCCCTGCCTTGTGTTGTGAGGAGACTGGAAGAATGAGGTTTTTTTCAGGAAAATGTTGAAGGAGGAGTGTTGAATGAGAAAATCTGCTAGACTCCAAATCTGCTGCTCCCATATGGATGTTTTCCCTGGCCCACATTCCCTTCTCTCTGGGAATTCAGTCCCATTGCAGGCAGTAAACACCTCAAAAATGGGTAATGAAGCGCTCAGGACTGGGATGTTTAAATCCCTGCTAAGATTTATTTCCCAGTGGCTTGTTCAGAGCTACTGAGGGTATTTGTAACCCTGACAGGAAATAAATCCACATTCCCTGAGCCCCAATAAGTTTTCTTAACCACAACATAATTCATCCTATCTCCTGATAGGAATATTTGGTGTTTTTAGTCTGGGCTTCCTGAGCAACAGGATATTTGTTCCTCCAAACATTTAAAATCTCTATAAAAATAAAATTAATTTTAAGGTGGACATTTGAAATCTGTCTCCTTCTTTTATCTCATCGACTATTGGGATTTTTTTTTAAAAAAAATCATTATTTTAACTTCACAGCATCTTGCTTCATCTTGTTTTGACTCAGTTTAGCCCAGAAGTCAAAATAAAAGGGATGATGAAGTCTGAATGCAGTTTCCCTCTCTCTCCTCCCTCTTTCAAAGGAATAGGGTTTGTCTGTTTGTCTTCCTCTGTAGAGAAAGGTGGATTTTTCTTCCCATGTTTCAAAAGGATTTTAGATCAGGACATAGGGAAAGGCTTTTCCCTGCCTTGGGGGATGCACAGAGCGGAGAGGGAGAAGAGGTGACATGAAGAAGACACAAAATGATGGATGAGCAGGCTGGGAATCCCGTTCTCCACTGTTTTCATCATGTCTAGAAAAAAACCCAAACCCATCCAACTCGGTTCAAAGGCAACCAGAGCACCTCATCAATTTAAACTGTGTGATTACCATGCCTAATTAAGCTGTGGAACTCATCACCAAGAGCGATTATGTAAGCTCAGAGGTTAGAAAGATTGCAAAAAAACTTTTTTTTTTAAAGAAAAAAGAGAAAGAAAATGGCATTTATCTCTGTTTTTTAGCATGTACAGCTCTGCTGGATTGGTCTGAAAAGGGGTATCAATTCTCGTGCTGCAGAGCACAAACAAGCTACCAACAGCCCATTAGGATGGAACTTCTCCTGTGGGAAAATTGCATAATTTATCAAGTGGAGCTTTTCTTCCATTTTTCTTTGAAGCAGCTGGGAATGATTAATGTCAAAAGCAGGGTCTGGAGTAAGGCTGGCCACTGGTTCTGGCACACTCTGGCCCTTCCTGTGTCACTGAGGAATTAAAGCTCGGAGAACTCCGGCAGGCCGGGACAGGAGCTCAATCATTCTATAAATTAAGGACTTCCCATCTGAGTGCAGAAACTTGCCTTTTCCAAAGACTTATCCCTGGAAAAAGTGGATTGGAGGTCGCTTCAGGAAGCGTTTCAGAGCCAGAAGACAAAGCCACGTGTGTCCAGATTCCCGGAGTGAACGCTGAGGTTGCCTTGGCAACACAGGGATGTGGATGCGGTGATTGCAGCTCCAGAGGGTTTTAACCCACGGGATCAATCTGCCAGCAGGAGAGAGAGGCTGCTCTTGGCCATAAATATGAGGCACTGCCACGGTCTTTGTGTTTTCCAGCCCTATAAATTGGATGAAAAACCTGTGACATCCACCAGAAAAGGTGTCTGGTTATCAGTGGAAGCAGTCAGGAACCTTCCTGGAAAACCATTTGAGAGTCTCTTGTCTGGCACATCAATTGTAGGGCAGTTTGGGACAGGGACAGTCCTTCCATCCCATAAATTAGCACAGATCTGCCTGGGTCCTCCACTGGTACTTCTACAATAATACAAAGAACAAAACCAGACTAAAGACATTGACAAGTCTTTTATTTTTTTTCCCCGTTTCCTGGAAAAAGCGTTTTACTTCTCGCTGGAAGGTTTTTAGCTGGGAAAAAGATTCCCTGAGGTACCACAGCCCCAGAAAATCATCGTGCACCCTGAGGGGACCTGGCATGAGATGGGAAAACCCATAAGCCCTGGCTGCTGAATGGTGCAGAAAGCTCAGAAAGGAACAACTTTTAGTGGTATTTCCAAAATTTAATGTCACTCTGATTGTGTTACAGGACAGCAGCAAACCTCCTTAAATGACAAGTTGTCACCTGAGCCATCGAGCCAGGATTTGAGTCCATGGCAACATGGGAAGGTGCTGGTTTAATTTAATTCCCAGATAAAAAGGTGCAGCACTGAGCAGACAGACACACGTGAGCGCTGTTCTCACATGGAGTGGGATCTGCTGGAACTCAGTGTCTTGGCTGTCAAGGAGGACACGATTATCACGGAATCCTGGAATGGTTTGGGTTGGAAAGGACCTTGTTCCATCTTGTTTCAACCCTCTGCCAGGACCAGGCTGCTCTAAGCCCCGTCCAACCTGGCCTTGGACACTTCCAGCGATGGAGTGGCCACAGCTTCTCTGGGAAACCTGTGCCAGGGCCTCCCCACCCTCACAGGGAACCTTATCCACAGCCTTTCGGGATGATGATGAAATTTCTGGAGGATAACTCTTCCACAGGCAATAAATTTGATGTTTGAGCTGTTTTGTCTGGCCCTGGAGCTCTAACCTGCTGATTGCTGCAGGGCATGGACCACTGTGCTTATCATCTTTTTTTCTGTATTTATCTCATCATCCCCTCCTTTCCTCTTGAGGACAGGGCACTGTGCTCCATGGACCTTGGGACAACAAAGTTTTGACATCCTTCTATCCCTGGACTCTCTGTTTGGTGCTGGCCAAGAATTTCTGAGGTGTGGGAAATGCTTTTTTCACCTCAGGTCAGGGTCTGTTTGCTTTTTGTCCTTTCTGTCCTTCCTCCAGGCCCTGTATGATTCCTTCCGTTTCCTTTGTGAAACTTTGATGGGAATCCAAGTGTTGCTGAAACCCCTGTCCTCTTCTGTTCCCCTTCAGCTTCCCGGAGACAGCAGCGCTCCTGGAGTGAGAAGGTGAAGCCACGTGAAATCCTGTGGTGCCTGCGTGGAATTCTGGATTCCTCAACAAGGAGAGAATCCCTCCGAGGTGCCAGAGCCCCCGTGCTCAGGAATATCCACTGCAGCTGACTGCACTAATAACATTAGCATGGGCACCCACTCCAGCTAAATAGGACACTTAATTCCCATTAATGCTGGACTAATTAGAGCATGGTGAACAACAAAAGAGAAAACACCATCTCTGTGTCTGTGCGAAACTATTCGTGATCCCCCCCACAAAATATAGGCCATCCTTCCCTTCCTTGAGCTCAAAGGGGAGTCTCCGTTCTTGACGAGAACAACCATCAGCAATTCTCAAGATTTCATCTTTCATCTCTCGTTCTGGGATACATTTATCTACAAAGAAAAAATCTGTAGATATTCATGAGTGCAGGCAGAGACAACCACATTAGTCAAGAAAAGCCTGCACTGCTAAATGCAGTGTGTGTGCACTGAGAGTGACCTAAATATGATTAAATTACCCTGCCTAATTTCAAGCAAGAAAAAGCTACCCAGAATTACTTTAATTAGCAGAAAGGGATGCTGTCAGCCACTTTCTGGAAGCAAATTTAATGTTCTGTGTTACTCGTTGTACCCATGGCATCCTGTGGTAGGAAAACAAAATGCTTTGTAAACAAAATGTCTGCTCCTCAATGCTAATATCCCCATTAGTTATTCCTATCCAGGTCTCCTTAGGAAATGCAGTTTGTGCTCCGTGGTGTTCTCCATCTGTTTGCCCCCCAAGGTGTTTCAGAGCCACTTGGCAGTTCCAAGAAACCGGAGGAGAGCTGCCACTGACTGAATCCCACGTTCTCTTCCAGAAAAGTCTGGATCCTTCCTACTGCTCGGCACCGTGGTGGGTTAGACCTCAGGATCCCACGCTGGAGGGCAGGAATCTTGCCCGGTGACTTGGAAGCATCACTGAGGTAACCTGGGGTGAGGTAGGGGCAGAATTTGGGTCTCCGGATAAATATCTGTGCCTTGCATGTGTTCCAGTTGTGATGGGACAATTCAGGGAAGAAAAATGTGACTCAGGATGTTAAACATACAGAGAACTCTGGTTTGGGAAGATCTTAAACAAATGGTTACAGGCTGGGAGAGTGTCATAGAAACATGGAATTGTTTGGGTTGAAGGGACCTTAAATATCTCAATTCATCTCAATTCCAGTGGAAGGGACATCTTCCACCATCCCAGGTAGCTCCAAGCCCCGTCCAGCCTGGGCTTGGACACTTCCAGGGATCCAGGGGCAGCCACAGCTTCTCTGGGCACCCTGTGCCAGGGCCTCACCACCCTCACAGCCAGGAATTCCTTCCCAATATCCCATCTATCCCTGCCCTCATTCAGCTTAAGGCCATTCCCCACTGTCCTGTCACTCCATCTTTTGTCCAAAGTCCCCTTCCAGTCTTCTTGGAAGCCCCCTTTAGGTGCTGGAAGTTCTCCCCAGAGCCCCCTCTTCTCCAGGCTGAACAGCCCCAGCTCTCTCAGCCAGTATTTAGGAAAGCATCCCAACAACATTCCTGCATTTTCCCCATTGTCCCGTGGCAGAGAATGGGCAAGGTGACATTTCAGTCCAGGACAAAGGACTGTTTTAATGCCCTTATTTGCAAACAGCTATTTTTTCATGTATTAATCACACTGCACTGGGCTAGAGCTGGACCTCAGTGGGATGCCAACCCTTTTAGCAAGATGGATTTCTGGGATCAAACCCAGCATCTTTTCCTCAGAGAAATCCCTCAAGGAGCTGGCAGGTGTTTCAGCAGCTCCCAGCCCGTGATCTGCAGCCACGATGGCCATGAAGCTCTTGATAAGTGTGGGCAAACAGGAGGAACCTCAATAACCACCCATGAGGTGCCATTCCGAGTTCCAGGGTGCGACAGCTCCGTTAGGAGCATTTTCTTGATTGAGTTTCGAGAGGAGAAGGGATGACGTGTTCTGCTCTCCCCTCTAGCTAAGGAAAGGATCAGAGACATTCCTGAAGTGTGTTTGGGGGAGAAGAGATGCCACACAGGTCAACAGCAAACTGGAAAAGGCTGGAAAAACAAGCCAGCTTCGAAGGGAACCGTACCCTTCAGCACTGCAGAGATTCGGAGCATCCTTCCTATCGCGGCTCTGCTTCCTGAAGCGCAACACTGTGAGAAAGGCAGGGGAAAGGGACTTGGAGCGTGTGAGGCAGCGGAGAGGGTGAAGAAACAGCAGAAGTGATGGAGCCAGAGCCTGCCTCTGCGTCACGGGAGCGGCGTTCGAGCCGGGAGAACAAGAGGAACACCAAGCACAGCCCAGCCAGCGCCGGGGCAAGGAGGAGAACTGAGCCTCGTTAATCATTCCTGACTGGGGAGGATGGGCTGAGGGCAGGCACCCTGCCAGGGCACCACTGGCTCTCCCGACCTGATCCTCTTCTCCTCGCTCTTTGCTCCCCAGCAGCTCCTGCCTGCCTCGGGATCAGCCACAGCAGTGCCCGAACAAATAGCGGCAGATTTGGATCCTCGGAAAAATCCAAGCCAGAGGCTTTCTGGGTCAGGAACGGAGCTGACGTGTCCCACAGGCTTTCTGAAGGTGCTCACTGGCAACCAAACCTGTCCCAGAGATGATCTTAGAGGTGCACAATCCATCGAGTGCTGGGGCTCCCTGGTCATGGTGAGGAGATGGGAGCGAGTCCAGACGGTCACCAAGTGGATTTGAAGGCTGCAGGCCCTCTGCTCTGGAGCCAGGCTGGGAGAGCTGGGAATGTTCAGCCCGGAGAAGGGAAGGCTTCAGGGAGATCTCAGAGCCCCTTCCATGGACCAAAGAGATCCAAGAGAGCTGGAGAGGGACTTGGGACAAGGGATGGAGGGACAGGACACAGGGAATGGCTTCCCACTGCCAGAGGGCAGGGAGAGATGGGATACTGGGAAGGAATTCCTCCCTGGGAGGGTGGGGAGGCCCTGGCGCAGGGTGCCCAGAGAAGCTGTGGCTGCCCCTGGATCCCTGGAAGGGTCCAAGGCCAGGTTGGACAGGGCTTGGAGCATCCTGGGCTAGTGGAAGGTGTCCCTGCACCATGGCATGGGGTGGGACTGGACGATCTTTAAGGTCCCTTCCAACTCAAACCATTCTGTCATTCATTCTATAATTCCTTGATTCATTAAGCTCATCCTGCAAAGCACAGGGGGAGAAGAGAGAGCCCCATGCAGCCACAAATAAGTGAAATACCAATTTTGCAAGCCCTGACTGGAAGGGTGAGGGACTCTCACCTCTGTGACACAGCAAACTTCTGCTTTCCTATTATATTTTAAGGGCTGGAGTGCAATTAAATAGGAAATAATCGACTTATGTGGCCAAGGACACTGCTGCAGTGCAGGGTGACTTCAAACTGTTCATATCCCCATCACCTGTTGAGCCCCAGAGCTGGCTCAGTTCCTCTCCCATTCCCCAAATTTAGCTGTTGGCTCAGGAAATGGGAGAGGATCTGTGAAATGCAAGCAGGACCAGAGCCCAGCAGAGCCTTCCCAAATCTGAAAAGGGCTCCTCACAGCAAAATAAGATTAATAAGTAAAAAAATCCCCCTTGCAAATCAAAGCATTTCTCTCACGGAGACCAACAAATGTTTTTTCCTCTCACACCTGGACCCCCAAAGATCCCTTCACAGGAGCATCCAGCAGAGCTGGAGAAGCAACAGGGTCTGGAATATTTCACCCCTTTTGAAACCATAGTTTTGTGCCATAACTCAGTGGCACAATGGCTCTCCCGGGAGGGTTTTGGGGAATGACCCAGAACTGCAGAATTTTTAAGCTGGAAAAGAGCTCCAAGATCACCAAGTCCCCCCCCAAGCAGACCCAGTTTGCCACCAGACCCCTTCACCCTTTGGTTTGTCTGTGATGCCTCCTGCTCGCCCTAGAATTAGGAAACCTTCCAGATGGAAATGTAAGGAATGTAAATTGATGTCTTCTCTCCGACATGAATTATCTGACTCCTGCGGCCGTCTCTGCGAGATTATTTGAGCTGAACTTGACTGCTGCAGTAATTAATTTCCAATCAAGCAAATTTGCGTAAATCTTCCCTTTAGAAATCTGCCTTAAATCAAGGGTTCAGGCACCACATTCCAGCTTGGATTCATTAAAAATAGATTGCTATTGAAAGCTGCCAGCGCTGTAAATACAGGCACCACGCCACCCTGCAGGACGGCTTGGATACACGCTTTCCACATAATGAAAACCTGCCCTAAAAACCATCCCCACAGCAAATGTCTCCTGGAACTGGGGGTGCTGGGCTCTTATCAGCAGTCCTGACAGCCTTATCGTGTTGACAGATATGGGCTTGCAGGGATGGCTTTGAAGCAATCAGGATAAGAGGGACAAAGGCTCCAGGAGAAGGAGAGAAGGTCTTGGCAACTTGAGAAGTCTTCTCGGAGATGTTTTGTGTGCAGCCCGCAAGTCAGAGAGCAGTTTCTGCTGCTCTCAGAGGGGAGGAATCATGGAATGGTTTGGGTTGGAAGGGATATTAAAAGTCATGGAATCCAACCCCCCTGCCGTGGGCAGGGACACCTTTCACCAGCACAGGGTGCTCCAAGCCCCCTCCAACCTGGCCTTGGACACTTCCAGGGATCCAGGGGCAGCCACAGCTTCTCTGGGCAACAACTCTTTGTCCTGCCACAACCGACAGTACTAAAAGGTCTGTCTTCATCTTTTTTATAAATCACTTTTAAGGAAGGGGGCAAGGGAAGTCCCTCTCTGTAGGACGTGAACATCATGAAGGCCAACCAAACACATCGTCAGCGATGACAGAGACTGAGAGAGGAGACACAAGGAACGGGGAAACTAAAGCTCTCCATCTCCAAAATCCCTCTCCTCTGCAAAGCTGGGATTTGCCGAGGGTACGGAGTCATGGCTGCCCAGTGTTGGGGGGAAAGGGATGGAAACAGCCCTCCTGGGGCCTGTGCTGAGCTTGCAGCAGCCTCCACCTCAGCAGGATGCAGGTGGGAGATGCCCTTGAGAAGGGAGCATAGAATCATGGATTTATGTTTAGTTTAGGTTTTAAAAGATCTTTAAGGTCATCGAGTCCAATGAATGAGTGGATATTTTTTCTTTGCTCCCTATTCCTTGCCCTTCCTATCCCAAATGCTCAGCTCTACCTCAATGCTCCGCTTGGAGCATCTCCGCAGAGGGAAGGGTACCACAGACCGGCTCTGGTGGGCACTCATATCATCGAAAACCATCCTAGAACATGGGGAATCCATCCCAGCCATCTCTGGAGACAGAGGCTTGACTCCCTGAAAGCCCAACCCCATGATGTGCCAAGCAAGGCCAGTGCTGAAACCTTCACAGGACCAGGCTGTGATAGAGAAAAATTCAGCAAAATGCCCTGAAAAATAAAAGTTCATTCCTTTATTGCTGTCCAAGCCATCACTCAAGTTTTGGAGACAAGGTCCAAGTGCTCCAGCCACCACCAAGGTTTGTCTTGCCCACCTCTGGTTTGTCTCCAAGCAGCTCTGAAGCCCTGAAGCAAGGCTGATGTCTCCTACTGGTGGTGGTGCTCTGTTAAAAGGAGACACTGGTGTGGGAAAAGAGCAGGATGATGTGGAGCTGGGCAGAGGAATATCGAGTAATCCTGATTTCCAGCTTCCTCCGCCGCCAAAACCACAGGGAGGAATGAAAACTTGACAGCACAAGCCTGCCCAGTGGTTGAAGCACACCATGTACTCCAGGCCTGTGAATGAATGAGAAACCTCCTGGAGGAACTGGTGTCTCAGCACGCTGTTCTGAGACCTACCACTGGTGTTTTGTCAGGGCAAGGGATCTGTCATGTTTCCTGAGCACTGGGATCCAGGAGAGGATACAGCTTGTTTCTGGAGGAGACATTTTCTCTTTTTTTCCTATTTTTTTCTATCTTTTTTTTTGAGATATTTGTGCACAACTTTTCTATTACTTTTTTTTTTTTTTTGATGAAACATTCAGTTGCTTCTGTTTCGTTGGGTTTTTTTTTTTTAAGGAGGAAAAATGAAATCAAATATACTTCCACCCCTTGCTCACCACAGCCTTCCACACTTCTCAGACCCTCAGGAGACAAAAATCCAGCACCTGCTAATCCTTTGTCCTGCTGCGAGATGCTGATGTCAGCAACGGGGCAAGACACTGAATATATTCCAGATGCTTTGGGATTGGTACCTCTTCAGTGCCCCAAATTAAAAACTCTGAGGAGTCTTATTCAGTATTTGTATTTCCCTTTCCTCAGTGAATATGTAAAATCCACAATCCACCACTTTAGGCAGCCCTTTGGCTGATCAATATCTTGGATAAAGACCAAGTACCAAGATCAGAACCTTGGATAAAGGCTAAGGACATTCCTTTCAGGGCATTTGGGTCCCCCACTTACTCCAGGATAGAGCTTAAGGTTCTGACTGATGCTGGCGTCACCCACAGCGTAGAGGGTGACAGGATCAGGCTTCAGTCCAGCTCCCTTGTGACTCCAAGGATGCCCAGTGATAAAAAACTGCTGCTCTGAGAAATTTGGGAGAACCTCTGAGGGGCAGCTGCAAGGTCACCTCAGCCCATTCCAACCCCATGTATGTGGTGGGAGGTGGCAAACCCAGTGAGGAACAGCACCTCTGGATTTGGGATGAGTTCCTCACCCAAAAAAGACAACACGGAGAGGCGTCCCCTGACCAAAGAGAAACAGGGCAGCAGCGGCAGAGCCCAGCCCCGCTGACTCTTTGTTCAGCAAAGTCTGCTGAGCTCTTCCTCTTCTCCATTGCAATTGACTCATGGAGAATCTCCCCTGGGAAGAAGCCTGGGCAGGCATGGACTGATGGCTGACCAGGCAAGGATCAAGTTATGGGGGTGTGCAGCTGTGTTCTGCCCTGCCACAGAGAGGATAATTTATGCTCTCCAGTCACCACAGCTGCCTAGAGAGGGGAATGGAGGAGAAATCGGAGAGAAAGCATCAGGGAAGGGAAGAGGGTCCTGGACTGGTTTGTTTTTCCAAAGCTCCCCACCACATTCAGCACTTCCCCTGAAGCTGCACTGCTCCTAAGAGCTATTTAAAACCCTGTGCTGGAGAGCTGGGGCTTCTCCTCTGCCATGTGCTGCTCTAAAGCCACTGTCACTACTCAATAAATAACAGGGATGTACACTGAGGGCATTCCTGCCATTCAGCACGACCAAACCCACATCCCCGAAGTGCATTGATAGCACATCTACCATCCAATTGCTGTTTTGAGATTCTTTTAAAAACTCAGGCTATAAGGTTTCTTATTTTTCTGGCCTCTGCCTGCCTGGCTGTGTTAAGAGACCACTGCAAAATTACTTTCATCAGCTGCTGTTCGGTTGGTCTCAGAATCTATTTTCCAGACTCTTAAAGCAAAATTACAGTCATTCAATATTAAACTATTTGCAGAGTGGCATTAAGCAGGGGTGCTGCTGTATTATCTACCATGGCAACTCAGGTTGCTAATTTCTCTTTTTCCTGAACGTGGAAGAGCCGAGACACTCGGAAACGCTCTGCCCCTGGTGTGACAAAATGCATTTGTGTTGCACAAAGCATTTCCCTCACCAGAGAAGCCTCCCTGTCACACCAGGACAGGCAGAGCTGGGGAGGGGAAAGGTGTTTTTTCTGCTGATTGGATGACATGGGATTGCCTGGAGGAATCAGGACATAGAATCCATTATCCTCCCTCTAGCAGAGGCAGGAGGATCTGGATATCTTCTGCAGAGCAGCATGGGTCACTTCTCTGGGGAATCTCTCCCTGGATTTTGCTTCAAAATGGGTCATTTTGAGTATTTCACAGCGGGGGTTTTTATCCTCGTGATTTTTCCATGAATGATCCTCAGCTCAGGTACACCCTGAAACAACTCCGATGCCTAAACATGCTTTCATTTGATTTAGCTATGACACCTGTCAGCTGCATCCAGGGATTTGCTGCTTTCCACGGCTGCTGTCACCACTCATGGTGCACAGCAGGACACACAGACATGCTGACACTCTTGCTGAAGGAGCCTGCAATGTCCCCGTTCTGCTGAGGTGACACGAGGTGAACCAATTTATTCAAGTTTGGAGGAGCCTCTGAGTTTACCCTGGTGGGGTAAACTGGTCTTGTAGTGCCTAAATATAATTTACCAGTGTTTTGGACCCAAAAAGCTTCCCATTTCTTCTTCATTCTAAGCAGTCTTGGTATCTCCAGCGTCTTCCCACAATGACTTTTTCCCTGCTCATTCTGGCTGTGTCTATGGTACAGACAAGTCCCAAGTGTCCTTTGGAACACATCCTAAGTCTTGCCCCTAATAAACCCCTCTGGAGGATGAGCTGCAGTGCACTGCATCTCGTCCCATTCCCGCACACCCAGATCTCCCTTAGGAACTCACCTGGACAAGGCCCTGCCTTGTGACACGGAGTCAAAGCATGGCCAAGGTGGGCTGAGGAGCCTGGGGAATTTCATGGATTGCTGCTGCCCCAGTCGGTTCAGTTTCTCCCCTCAAGGAAAGAGGGCAGGACGGGCTGTTCTGGGGAAAGAAACACATTTTGCAGCCATGGCATGATAATGTCTGATTATTAGCAGAGACCTCGTTCACTCCGAATTTCTGCTGTGGTTTGTGTGGTGTTCCTCTTCCCATGGCCACTGGTGTCTGAGGATTGGGCTGACAGGCTATTTTTAGCCTAGTTCAGCATTTCCCTCGGATTTCCAAGGCGTAGGGAAACGTGTCCACAGCCCAACAGTTCAAACTGTGCACATCCCTGTGCCCGTTTCTCATCCCTCCCTTGCTGGTCCAGCCCAGCACCTCGTGGTCCAACCACCGCAACCATCTCGCAGCCTCCTGACCAGAAACAAGACAGGCAGGAGTTGTCAAACCACATCAGCTTCATGAAATCTTGGGTTTTCCTTTCAGGCAGGGGCAATCACAGATCCCAGACTGAAAGGTGGTCCCACTCCTGCGATCTGTCACTTTGACACCTCAACCGCGTCTCTCGAACCCTTCTCCTCTCAACCCCTCCTCTCACCCCCTCCAGATCTTGACTCAGCTCTCTCACTCATTCCTCTTTATTTAACCATCAGACCTCCTCCTACTCTGCCTTTCATTAGTCCTCGAGAGCTCGTCCCCTCTCCCTCTCCTGCCATCTCCACCACGTTTGTCCCTCTTGGTCACCTCTGGCACATCAATGACATCTCCCACCACACTCCTGAGCCCTTGGCCACTTTGCCAACCTCAAGCACCACAAGCATCTGCCCAACGGGCCCTGACTCGCGCCCCATATCCAATTCAGGAAGAATTTCTTCATGGAAAGGGTTGTCAGGCATTGGAATGGGAGGTTCCCGTGCCCAGGGAGGTGGTGGAGTCCCATCCCTGGAGGTGTCCAAGGAACACCTGGACGTGGCACTCAGTGCTCTGGGCTGGGTGACAAGGTGGGGATCGGGCACAGGTTGGACTCGATGACCTTGGAGGGATTTTCCAACCTTAATGATTCCGGGATTCCATGATCTCTCTGCGACTGCCATCAGTCCCCCCACGTAGCCTTATTTCTGCCAATCCAGCCTCCTTCCTCCCACTCTTCCACTTTCCTCAGCAGACCACTGCACTTCCAAAAATCTCTTTATCACCCCATTCCCACCCTTCTCCACCCACCTTTGCTCCACTCCTCCTCTCCTGCCTCATCCCTACTGTGCACCCACCTCGTCCGTGCCATTCCCAGTCCAAGCTGGAGTCTTCCTGCTGACAAGCCACACAAAGCCCTTTTACATCACTCCCTGTGGTGGTGGCCAGGAGGGACTTGCTCGGGAGACAGGCAACAAAATCCTTCTTTTTGGGCTCTCCATCCCCGTGGCCCTGAGAGCACGGCCAAGGGAGCGCTGTGAATGGAGCTGCCCTCGCCGGGTTCCAGCGGCACCCCCAGCCCCAGCCCACAATGTGTAATGCAGGATGAATGCCCCGGGCCCTGCAGAATGAAAGGCTCCTTGCCAGCCCGCACACAGCCCGGCCCTGCACAATAAAGACATAATTATGGCTTCAGCGGCTTGGCTTTGCTTTGAGGTTTGCACCAGTGGTGAAATGTTGTTCCATGCTGACCTCGGGGAAGCGGATGATCTCATGAGCTCAGACTGCCCGGGCCACGCTTACCAGGGAGCTGATGGAAATGGGAGAGCTCGTAGTTCCAGTCCTTTTCTATTGACAGGAGGAAGGCAGCCTCTGATGTGCTGTGAGGATGGTGAGGCCCTGGCACAGGTTGCTCAGAGAAGCTGTGGCTGCCCCTGGATCCCTGGAAGTGTCCAAGACCAGGTTGGACGGGGCTTGGAACACCCTGGGCTAGTGGAAGGTGTCCCTGCCCATGGCAGGGGGTCAGAAGTAGATGGTCTTTAAGTTCCCTTTAAACCCAAACCACTCCGTGATTCTGTGCCTTGATCTCTGGAGTATCCCTCTTATTCTTGGGTTTATGTGCTAAGGTGCAGACTTCTGGCTGTAATTTTAATTTTCCCCTTAGCTGGGAAGTCATGAAAGTCAACTTCCACTCTGCAAAGGGGTAAAACCAGGGGATGGCTGCAGTTCCCCAGCAGTACCATTGCAAGATATCACCTCGACCCCATGTGCACTCCCATAACATCCCATAAGTCCCCTGAGCACCACAGCACCCTGTTCCATCAGAGGATGTCTCCACTAAGGAACAGGTCCCTTGCTCAGCACTCGGTTCTTGTCTCCAGCTGCACACCCACCCTTCAGATCAGCAGCCTGCTCACCACCTCACAGCTATGCTACAAAACAGACACCTTCTAAACCTCATCCAGAATTTATTCCTCCCCAATTCACACCACAAGTGTTGGTGCAGACAGTCTGTTATCTTCCATAACTCTCCTCCTTCCCTGTTATTCACACCAAACACGCCCTCTCAGTTCAACCAGGCTCTATAAAAACAGCACATTAGGCAGGGCCGAGTGTTGAGTAGCAAATTAAACAGGGCCAAGGCCTCCCCTCTGGCCCTGGAGACACGTGGAGCAGCATGGCCTGTGACCACAGTCTGCCCCTTACTGCAGAACATAGGACATTTATTTCCATATTCCCTACAGGTGACAGCCTCTGACTCTTGCTGTCCCCTGCAGTGTTTCCAGACTTTGTTAGGGAGAGCAGAACGTGGCACAGACCAGGCCAATATATACTGAGGAGATGAAACCACTCGGATTATCATCTGACAGTTTCTTAACCCATTTTCCATCCTATTTTTTTATGGCATTATTTCTATTTGGTGGAATCTGCATTTCTGTCGGCCAGCAAAGACTCTTGGGTCTGGGGTTTTTTTGTGAGGATTGGGGTTTTTTTTGTAGAATAGGTGTCCTCTAATATCACCCTATTACTTCCTCTCTGTCCCTCCTCTTCCAATTTCAGTTCATCTTCCTTGACCATGGAGAAGAGGACGAAAACAGAGGAAGCCAAAGATGATGACTCCAGATGAAATTCCTCCAGGACCTTGCCAACCACCTGGCTTGGCCAGGGCAGCCACCATTATCACTTACTTGATAGTCGTTATTTATGATGAATTCCAGCTTCCTGCAGATCATTCAGTGAGTCTCAATCTTTTTTTCCTTGTTTGATCCTGGAAGTGTTGCATGGAGACCAGGGTTTGAGTCCAGCTTCCTCTGCTGTGGAAGGATCCTGAAAAGCAGGATGGTGAGTGTGCTGCATGACAACAGTCAGAGTTTACTAATCCAGACCAGGCAACCCCAGTCTGTTTCTAGGCTCTACACTCATTTCCAACTCTGCCCTGAAAGGCATGTTTGTTGTAAAGCTTTTTTTTTTCTTTATATGACATTCAGGGATTTTAAGAGACTACAATTAAACCCAGCTTTTACCAACAACAAACTATTTCCAACAGCACGTTCAGATACTCCAGCAAACATTCTCCAGCTCCAGTCCTCCTCTCTGGCTGCTTAAATTGACTCTGAAAACAATGCATTTGTCATGGTAAACCATTCACAAGCTCTTCCCTTTCCATGGATTTTGGTACCCAAAGAACCCCCCACAATAACATCATCAAACCCTCAAACGCAAAGAGGGCTGAACACAAAATTTTAAGCCCATCAGCCCAATGAGCACATTTCCCAACGAGAAAACACTTTTTCTTTTCCACAAACCTCACATCTAAACTCCCCAGGTTGGTGAGGAGGAAACCATGGTAACTAGACAGTTTAATTGGATGTGTGTTGGCTGAAGAGAATGGGAAAGATTGCAAAATTGGTGCTTGGGAGTCTACATAAACATGGCATGGTTTGGAGAGCCCACAGATCCTGCTGAGGGGGAATGTGATGCAGCACATCTGGCACGGGGGTGTCTCCTTTATGTAACACGGAACCAGAGGGGGTCAGGAGCTCTGTAGGAAACACGAGTCAGCCACTGCTCACTGCTCCACCAGCGACCTGGACCTGGGACCAGAGTGGGAAACAAAATTTAGTGACTTTTCTCAGGTACTCTGAGCCCTGCTCACTTCCCAGCAAGGAGGAACAGAGCACTGGGCAGCCCCAGCACCCTAAACACAGCTCCATGGGATCCCAGTGTGGCCAACAGGCAGCAGTCCTTCCATGATGTGTTTTGTTTGGCTCAAACATGAAAAAATGCAGAATAAATCTGTTAAAAAGTGCTGTCTGCTCTGAAAAGGGGAGATTTTTAACCTTTCCTGTGAAGTAGCACTGGCATTCTTGAAAGCAGCTCTCGAGATGGTCTAGGACAGGAGTGGAAATCCCTTTGAGCAGATTTGGTGAATGAGGTTTCCCCTGAGCATTGAGGGGGGGTTACTGGACAGATGGGGCTGATCTTTCCCTTCTTTAGATTTAAGGGCTTAAGGTGGTGCCAGAGGGGCCAACCGGTTCTCCTGATTCTTTTTTGTCTATTTGACCACCAGACAACCTGGGATAGTGGAAGGTGTCTCTGCCCATGGCAAGAGGTTGGAATGAGATGGTATTTAATGACTCTTCCAACCAAAACCATCTTGTGATTATGTGACCTCGAATTTCCCACCTCTGCAGGATGAACTGACAGGCTTTGGGCTGACTTAGTGCTCTGCCCTTCCTTCTTCTAAATTTCTTCTTTTCCTTCTCTTTCCTTCTGCTCAAAATACAGTTTCAGCCACTCTTTCTCAAACCTTCTCACTGAATAATATCTTATTGCCCACTTGACTGAAATTCAGCATTTACCCATCACTCGACTGCTTCTGCCACAATTTTTTGGCTTTTTGGATGCTGTGTCCCTTCTTCCCATGGCTGACAACAAACCCACAAAGAGGGATGAGAGTGCTTGCACAGGACAAGAGGAGATGGCCTCAAGCTGTGCCAGGGGAGGCTCAAGTTGGATATCAGGAGGAATTTCCTCATGGAAGGGGTGGTCAGGCGTTGGAAGTGGCTGCCCAGGGAGGTGGTGGCATCCCCATCCCTGGAGGTTTCCAGGGAATGACTGGACGTGGCACTCAGTGCTCTGGGCTGGTGGACAAGGTTGACACAGTCCAGTTGATCAGTCAAAGGTGGGACGTGATGATCTTGGAGGTCTTTTCCAACCTCAATCGTTCGATGATTCTGTAGAATCGTTTCGGTTGGAAAAGACCTCCAAGCTCATCAAGCCCAGCTCTCAACCCAGCCCTAAAAAAAGGTAGGAAGAAAAGGGATCTGGCTACGCCGAGAAGATGAACCACAGCACACCCCTGACCTTGACACGAGAATCAAGCCCACCCTTGTTCCAAGATATCCCAGAGGTGCTCAGCCACCCTTTATCCCTCCCATGCCTCTCCCGCGGCGCTCAAGGAGCCGGCGAGAAGGAGCCGGCGCGCTCGGAGCCAAGCTCTGCGTGTTTGGGGAGTGAGCAAACCCCGCTAAGTGGAATCTGGCTGTGCTGTTTGTGTTGCTAAAGAGCAGCACATGGGGCACGGATCCGCTCGGCTCCGCCGGTGGGTGAGGAAAGGCTGGAACCCAGCTGCATTTCGAAACACGAGACGTAAACAATGATTTGCCAACGAGAGTAAAAGTAAGAGGCTCTCAGCAGAGGCTGTAAACAGCCTTGCACATTGTATCTGGAACCAGAGGGCCATTAGCCCTGTTATTGATACCCCAATAATCGGAGCCAGGGGGGAATCACTGCCAAATTGCTCTGCTCTACGGCTGTCCTTGCACATCCTCGTCTGGCAAAGGCCGCTCTTCCCTTCCGTGCCATCGGCAGAAATCGCCGTTTTCTGCTCTCTCTGGTGCCTGGGTTGGCTTCCCCAGAGCAGTTAAAAACTCACTGCAAGCTTTTAGCAGATACAGAGTGAATCTGAACCGAGAAAAAGCACCTGATATCCGTCAGGGAGGTTCTGTCCCGTGTCGGAGCAGGATGAGCCCTTCCACAGTGCAGCAGCTCTGGAGACAAATGCAAGCCTTGCAAGCACTTCCAGGTGCCTCCTGACTGAAATCCCAGCACTGCAGCCTTATTTATCCTTGCCTTTGGCTGTACAGGACAGATGGGCTTCCCAAGACTCATCATTCTGTCCATGAGAGTGACGGGGAAGAGGAGACTCCACAGCCAGGATTCACCTCCAGGTGCCGCAGCTGAGGATGACCCTGAACTACAGGGAGTTGCTGACCAGCTCTGAATCATGATAACCCCCCTTTTGTTGGCTTCTTCTCCATCTTTAACCCCCAGATCTTCCCACCCAAGTGTGGAAACATCCTCCCTGCCCCCCACCTCTCCCTGCCTGCCGGTCTTTCCGCTTCATTTCCTGGTTTCCTCTTGGCCCTGCGCTTCAGGAGGTGCTGACAGCCGTGGAATGGGAGCAAAGAGGCAAAGGCTGCTGACAGGGAGACGTTCAGCTGATGGGAGGCCACCAGCATGGTGCACCTCAAGGGATGCTGCTGTCCATGTCCCACTCCTTCTGCAGGTTCTCCGTCAGAGCTGGTGCACTGCCAAACCTGGCAGAGAGCACAGGGAAGTGGAGGGATGCAGATGCAGGCAGAAGAGCAAAGACCAAATTTTAATTAAAGCCAAAGAGTACAGAAAGGCACAGATCAGCAAATCCCAGAGCTCTGAGCAGTGGAGAAAGCTCGCACAGATTTACTTGGGACCATGTGCAGCCCTTTTACAAAATAGTTTGCTTTTAATCCTTTACAGCGGGGCTCCAATTAAAGAAGAAAGAAAAGTAAACAACAAACCAGAAATGGCTGAGGATTATTATCTAAGAAGAAGGAGACCTGCACAAATGTTTCCCTTCACCACGAGATAAGATGTTTTCTTTTCTCTGCCTTAGAGGGCAAAACAGATTAAAGAGAAGCCACCTATTTCCCGTGAGAATAAGGCACACGCTCACCCCGTGCTGCAGTCCCAAGGGTTTGGTTGTCTCGGGCCCCTTGGGGCTTCTTTAAAGTCCCGTTTAGCAACACAACGTGAATGTTGCATCAGCAATGAAAGTGTAGACCCTGCATTTCTTCGTAATTTGTAACTCCCACTTAATACAACACAACTCACAGCTCCAGGGAGATCTGGGCTGCATCTGCACAGGGTGGAAAAAAAAGGCCTTGAAGGCCATTTCTGTGATGAATCAGGAGGAACCTTTTTTTTAAAAATGATGATTTATCCAAAAATGGTATTTTCAGGCCTCCACTTCTTGAAGTGAGGTTGAGTTACCTGAGGTCACTAACCTGACCCCTCCTCCCTTCCTGAGCTGCCTCACGTCGCACACAGAAAGCCCTGACAGCTTTTTTGGTCACAGCATCAAACTGGGAACCAGGACTCAACAGGCCAATTCCCAAATCCTTCCAGTCACTGCTTCCCAGGCAACATTCCCCACCATCCAAACAGGGCTTACCTGATGTTTTTCTGGATTGAGCGTGGGGGAATAGGCCATGAGTTTGTGTTTCAGGGGCTTTTCTGAGATCCCTAAGCCCAATCTTCTGCACAACATCATGGGTGGCTCTGTAGAACACCAAAATTGAAGATATTTGTCCCATTCCCTTTGTAAAACCTTCTCAAGCACCTTCTCATGCTGCCACTGGAAATTCTCAGGAACAGTTGCACCACTCTACAGATGTCATGGAAATCACAGAGTCATGGACTGGTTTGGCTTGTGTCTTGGGGTGACTCTATCATGTGTATCCCCTATCATGCTCTATGCCCAAAAAGTAATATTGTGCCTTTTCTGTGCCTTTAAACTGAGCTTGAAAAAAAAAAAAAACCCAGACAAACTTTCCAAAGCAGCTTCTCAAGGACACAGAGATTACACTCCTCAGTGTTGTCTGACTGCGGAAAGGCACGAAGGGAGCACCCTGCTTTGCTTTTTCTTCAGCCAGCTGGTTTTTTTTTCCCTCTTGGCGTGAGACGGAGAGCTGAATTTTGTTTCCTGGGACTTTGGTTTTTTCCCTTCTTCTCTTCTGAACTGTTTCAACAACATCAGAACACATCAGGAGAATTTTCTCCCCGAGGCCCGGGGGTGGGCCCACGCCCTCACCGACCAGCTCCGAGGAGGAGAGAGACCACACCTACAGAAGGACTCTGAAATCTTCCCAGGTTTCTCTCTATAGCGAGGGTTTTAATTCATTATTGAGCATCATTATCCTTTTCCTGTGTGTTCGTTAAAATAAATAGTTTTTATCTCTTTCACTTTCCTTCGAGGAAAGATTTCCTTTTTTCCCGAACCCTGTGGGGGGAAGGGTGGCTGTAACCTGGTTTTCTCTCAGGGGCTATATTACTAGATTTTGGCCAAACCGCCACAGTTTGGAATGACCTTAAAGCCCACCCAGTTCCACCCTCTGCCATGGGCAGGGACATCTTCCACTAGCCCACGTTGCTCCAAGCCCCGTCCAACCTGGCCTTGGGCACTTCCAGGGATGGGGTCTTCCCAACCTCTCTGAATAACTAAATATTGCCAAAGTCCAAAATGTCTCATGATTGTTATTTATTTTTTTCTGACTCTTTCCTTCTAGACTAGAAGCAAAGGAGGGAGGACAAGACAGAAAGATGTTCGCTGAGTGGAAGAATTTGAAGAATTAAAGTTGGTTAAAAACCCACAAATGATTATTTACTTTTTTTCATACCCGAGCTCAGATAATTCTCTGCACATCCAGAGAATGTGGTCACATTTCCTTCCCCTGCCATGCGTTTTCTCTTCACTCATCCCTCAGTAGATGCACCCCTGCTCAGAAAGGGGTTTTTAGTCCCCAAAACATGCAGCAGAAAGGGATTTTCCCCAAAGCCACATCTGCATCTCCTGCTGACAGCGGCCTTGCACTGCCAAACCCTGGGAGATGCTGCCCATTTTCAGTGAAACCCACCCTGACCCCTGGGCTGAGCTGGCTTTGGCACCCCAGAAGGGTGAAAGAATTGTGCCAGGGATGAGGATCAGGGAAAATCCATCCATTTATTTCTCCATCCTGAAGTATTCAAGCCCCTGTGGCAGACGGGGTTGCAGGACCTCTCAGGAAAGGGAGAACCTCAAGTTGCACTTGCTGGAATTTTTTATCATTTGTTCACGGGGAAAAAAAAGTTAATAAAAAGTGTGATTTTCGTGCAAGTGTTCAGCCTGAATAATTAAAAATTTGGGGGCGTGCACAACGTGGAGGCCATGGGAGCACCCTGCCCTGGATTTTCTTATTTTAATTTAGAGGATTATTTAATTTAGGGGATATCAGGGAGTAGCACCAGTGCTCAGCCTTGGAGTGGGGCACAGACCCCAGGGGCCCCTTGTTCTGCATCACAGATGTCACAGAACGCTCTGTCCTCCACCCCCGGTGTTCAGCAGGTGCCCAGGAGGGTAAGAACTCCCTGCAGAGAGTGGCACGAATTCATCAGTGGCCTGTTAATGAACTGACAGCCAGCCAAATTCATTCCCTTATCTCACAGCACACAAATGAGGCTGGCGAGACAATTCTGCCTGGGAGTGGGCTTCATTAATGCCCAGTTCCGGAAGGAAAGTATCCAAGGAAATAGAAAATATAAATTCACGGTCGTGTCTCCATCGTTTCCACCTGGGGTGACAAAATGAACCTCAGCTTGTGCCTGAAAGATTTTATAGTACAAAAAAAAAAATAAAACCAGAGATGTAGCAAAGTTCTTCTGTCCTGGGGACTGTCACAAACAGGTCAGCATGAAGAAAATGCCAATTAAAGAAAATTCAGTGCTCTGAAAAATTCAGCAAGTCTTTCCTAACTCTCATCTCACCTCTAACAAGGGGTTTCTGACCCTAAAAATGGGTTCGTTCCCAACTGAACGTTTTACCTGCACCTGACACACGCACATTTAGTATTTTCTTCTCTTTCTGGGGTGCCCTATGGGAAAATTTATCTTTTAGAGGGGTCTTAGTGTAAGTCTGGAGTTGGTCTGGAAAGACAGGAGCAACTTCTGGCTTTGTAACACTAAGATGCAAATAAAAGAGGAGAGATTTAGGTGAGATTCTGGGAAGGAATTCCTCCCTGTGAGAGTGGTGAGGCCCTGGCACAGGTTGCCCAGAGAAGCTGTGGCTGCCCCTGGATCCCTGGAAGTGTCCAGGGCCAGGTTGGATGGGGCTTGGAGCACCCTGGGCTAGTGGAAGGTGTCCCTGCATGGGATGGAATGAGATGATCTCAGGGGTCGCTTCCAATCCAAACCATTCCATGATTCTATCATTCTATTTAGAATTCCTTCCCAATATCCCATCTCTCCCTGCCCTCTGGCACTGGGAAGCCATTCCCTGTGTCCTGTCCCTTTATTCCTTGTCCCAAGTCCCTCTCCAGCTCTCCTGGAGCCCTTTCAGGCCCTGGAAGGGGCTCTGAGGTCTCCCTGGAGCCTTCTCTTCTCCAGGCTGGACATTCCCAGCTCTCCTAGCCCGGCTCCAGAGCAGAGGGGCTCCTGTGGGATTCATCCTTGTGGGTTCATCCCCACCTCACTCCCTGTGCTGCCCATCTCCCATCTCATGTCCTGCCAACACACAGTTTGAGGATTGAGTTTTTCCAAGTTATTAAGCCACGTTTAAAATGTTCCCGTGCCAAGGAACCATCCAGAGCTCAGCCTGGAGCAGTTCTTCCAGCAGCTGCAGCTTTGGTGTTTTGGTGTTTGCTCTGCAGGGAAGAGACAAACCTGTGGCACCACATCCATAAAATCAGCGAGAGGCACAGCGGGGACAGACCCGAACCTGCTCCTCCTCCTGGGCACGAGGGATTCAAAGTGGATCTGGCACCTGGGACATCGAAATCCAGGTGGGATGAACCCCGGTTGTCGTGGTAGGAAATCAGTTGCAGCTGAAGACAATCGCTCCTGACAGCGGGAGCTGCCTCAGTGCCTTTTCTCCCGTGCCTCCTTCCCTGATTTGCTGCCATGAACCAGAGTTTTCCCAGAAAAGTGAATTATGAGAGGTCTCCTGTCTGAGAGCCTCGCTGATCTATTTGCTGGCATCGTGCCTGGCACCTTATTTATCCAGTAATGTCCCAATGAAAGAGGATTTGTTTGGAAACTGCGAAGATGAGGGAGCCCGAAGAAGTGGACAACACCAGGTTTTGCCAGGAGGGGAAAAAATGGATGGGAATTAAGTTCCTGATGGGGTTGAAATGCGAGACTTTGGGCACCTTTTTTAAAAAAAAAGATATTTTCATTAATAGTTGGGACTGAAGGAAGAGCAGGAAGCTGATGATTGCTGTGGGTAGAGAGATAAAGACTCTGCAGAGGGAGGAATTGGAAATTATCATAAAAGATAAGATGCCTGAGAGCTAAAAAGGGTGGAATTTAATAAGTTATGAAAGCGTGTGCTGAGGGGATCAAACAAAAACTTGGATTAAAAGAGGAAAATTACAGTTTGGGAATGGTGGAAGAGAAGAAAATACAGAGATGGGGGATATTTATCTTTAGGAAACTGAGGCAAAAAGTGTCATCCTGGCATGTGGGATGCTCCAGGGCTGGTCAGGAAACTTTGATGCCACTGTGAGACCACAACTGGAGCATCCTGGGTAGTTCTGTTAAGATTTATTTTGATAAAAGGCTGAACCCAGACTGTCATGCTTGGAGGAAAGAGATGCTGGAGTGGTGCAAGGGTGAGCAGGAAAGGAAAAATCGAAGTTTTCAGCAGAACTGGGGAACTTGGGGGAGCTGACACAAGTCCTGCCTCTCTTCCAGGGTGCCTGACATCCAGGTGTGTGGGAAAGGCTGCAAGGCATCCAAGCTCCCAGCAAGGATGGCCGTGGGTCATTCTAAATATCCAAGACTCAGAAAGGACTTTTTTTTCCCCCAAAACCATACAGAGAAGCAGATCTGTGCCAGCTGGGGTGGGGGTTTGTTCATCAGGGAGCAGGAGGGAGCACAGACACAGCAGGATGGGAATCTACTCAAGAGGAGAATTTAATTGGCAGGGATTTAATTAGGACCCTTCACTGAGAGGAGTGAGGATCCTCAGCTGCCCTCCAAAGCTCAGTGACCATGGCATGACCTGAGGTGCTTCTAGGAATGGAGCTGGGGAAGGGTCTGGAGCACCAGGAGCAGCTGAGGGAGCTGGGAAAGGGGCTCAGCCTGGAGAAAAGGGGGATCAGGGGGGACCTTGTGGTTTGGAAGGGTCAGCAATAATCAGAGCATCAAGACGTGAGCTTTGGCAGGAGAGGAGCTGCCAGAGCATCCCAACTTGGACAGAAACTGGAGATCACTCCCTTTCTTTTCCTCCTGCCAGGAAAGACCGATGTGCAAAAGGGGAACTCTGGAAAAATAAAAACCCTGAGAAGAGCTGCTCCAAGCTTGAATAATCCGTTTGGGAAGCAGTTCCCACAGGCAGAACCAGAGCAGAGGACTCCACAGGAAAGGCCACGAGATAGCTCCCTAGGAGTGGCAGGGAAGAGAGATTACAGATATTTCCTCTGTTTGTTACTCAAACAATATGAGGAGACTCGGTTTCACTCGGAGCAGCAGCACAACTGCCCTCTCTTTATGTGCAGTGTGCTCCCTGCTGTCCCCGTGTCCCAGACTGTCCCATGGGACAGCAGGGAGCAGAGATGAGGATGGAGAAGGACTGCAGTGGCTTCAGGATGACTTGTGACCACTGCTGACTCAGCAGAGGGACACGGAGCCCGCCCAGGGTGACAACGATCCCACAGCACCGTGGGATGAGCATCCTACAGCAAACTCCAGTCCCCGCGCTCTGGGACGGGGACAGGACCCAGAGAGTGGCTGGAGCTGTGTCAGGAGAGGGGTAGGCTGGATATCAGGGAAAGGTTCTTCCCCCAGAGGGTGCTGGGGCACTGCCCAGGCTCCCCAGGGAATGGGCACGGCCCTGAGGCTGCCAGAGCTCCAGGAGCACTGGACATCGCTCCCAGGCACAGGGTGGGATTGTTGGGGTGTCTGTGCAGGGCCAGGAGTTGGACTGGATGATCTTGTGGGTCCCTTCCAGCTCAGGATAATCTGTGCCAGACCTGGGGGAGCTCTGAAAACACCCACCTGAGGGAGGGAGGGAGGAAAACTCTTCACCTCCCACAGGGAGAGCTCTCCAGCAGCCTTCCCAGCTTCTCCCACAACTTCCAGCCAAGTCAAACACGTCTGTGGAACCTCCTCCTACCTTTTTTTTCACCCCATCTGTGGTGCCAACCGCTCTCTGACCCTTGCTGCCCGCACGCCCTGCACAAGCAGCCACAAACGATCACAGGCTGGAGTAGAGCAGGAATCCCTCTAAAAATTCTCTGTCAGAAAGCCTCAAGGAAAAAAAAATAGCGGAAAAGTGATCAGGCTGTGGGAGAGCTTCTGAGCCCATCCAAAGGTCCATCCTCACTCTCCAAACTCAACCCACGGCCACATCTGGTGGCTGGAGCCATCACAGGACACCAAGGGTCGAAAGCAGAGCAGAAGTCCAGGTCCAGCTTAGCAAAAAATCCCTGGAGGGGTTTAAATTCTGTGTGGATGAGGCATTTGGGGACGTGGGTCAGTGGTGGCCTTGGCAGTGCTGGGGGAACGGTGGGACTGGACAATCTTAAAGAGCTTTTCCAACGAAACAAATCTGTAATTTCATATTTCACAAGTTATATTCCACAAGTTTGAGGCCCTGGTTCTCACCTCAACGACTGCGTGGAAGGCTTGGAGATGCAGTGATGTGCCTAATTCAGGAGTATTTTGGAGTCTCCACTCATTTGCTTGTCCATAGACAAAATTTCTACATTTCTACATTTATAGAATCCCAGAATGGTTTGGAAGGGAACTGAAAGCCCATCCAGTTCCACCCCTCTGCCATGGGCAGGGACACCTTCCACTATCCCAGGGTGCTCCAAGCCCTGTCCAGCCTGGCCTTGGCCACTTCCAGGGATCCAGGGGCAGCCACAGCTTCTCTGGGCACCCTGTGCCTCACCACCCTCACAGTCAGGAATTTCTTCCTATTTCTTCCATTTTCCTACATTCACTGCTCTTGTTTTCATCCCTGACAATGATTATATGAACTTAAGGTGGGATTTTTTTCAAGTGGGGGGTGTCCTCTGAATATTTACAAAGCTCCTGCTCCGTAGGAGGAGCTGCAGTTCCTACAAGCCAGTGATTAAACACGGATTAATCACAGAATCATGGAGCATTTTGGCTTGGAAGGGACCTTAAACCAACCTGTAGCTCCAGCCTCCTGAAGAAGAGACTCAGGCACAGCTGGACTGTTCCTTTTGCTGTAAAATGGGCAGAGAATGGATTGTCTGATCTCCTGGGAGTGTGCATGAACCTCACAGCAGAGGTTCCGTGGGTGCTGCAGGTTTATCAGGACTGCACCTTCTCAGGAAAGTGAAGTTTGGGCAAGACTGAAAATTTCTCTTGGAAATCAATCGATTTCCCAGGGGGGCGGAAATAGAATAAAAAGAGAAAAAAAAATTGCGTTTAATGATCTGCCTGGGACAACAGCTGGGTGCCAGCTTCACCTAGGATTTCTCCTGCCTGCCTCCCACTCCAGCTCCTCAATTTTCTGCTTTTCTTTTCGCCTGCTATCAGTTTTCCACGATATTGCAAGCAGCTCCTGCTCTAATGAAACATCTTATCTGCTTGTTTGAGGTGTGTCTCGCTGCTGGGAGTTGTTTGACATTTTGAATTAGATGGTTAAAGAAGCTGTTCCGCTCGATGTTAATTAGAGTAGCAGCTGCTTGTGGTGGGGGTTTTTTAATACAACACTACGAGTAAATTAAAAGAAAAAGAGTCTGGTCTCCCTTAGAGCAGCCCAACGTGCAGCTTTTGAAATAGCTGAGGAAAGGTTTTCTGGTGTTTTATTTCGGTATTGCTGTTTTCTTAAGATTTGGTAATTCTGAATCACTGTTTTCCAGAGAATTGAACTTTCCGGTAAAAAGGAATGTCTGAGTTTTGCCTGGTGGTAACTGCGATGCACAGGCACTGCTATTCATTTTCTCATCCTCCAGGGATCCTACAGATTACAATGGGGTTTAATGGGTCTGTGGAGATCCATGAAGAATAAGAGTTATGGTTACAGAGCTGCTGGTTACACCAGCAAGGATAATCAATCCAGTAAAATAGTCCTGGGGTGAGAACATTGGATCCACAGCTGATGCCAGCCGGAATCAGAGCTTTGAAGCATCCAGTACTCACACAGTCCTTCTAAAGGGGGCAAAACCCTTGGAAAACAGCATCCATGGGTGCCCACAAATCCTGCATGAGCCAGCATTAGATGTTAGGAAGAAATTCTTCTTTGGACAAGGGATGGAGGGACAGGACAAGGGGGAATGGATTCCCACTGCCAGAGGGCAGGGATAGATGAGATATTGGGAAGGAATTGTTCCCTGGGAGGGTGGGGAGGCCCTGGCACAGGGTGCCCAGAGAAGCTGTGGCTGCCCCTGGATCCCTGGAAGTGTCCAAGGCCAGGTTGGACGGGGCTTGGGGCACCCTGGGCTAGTGGAAGATGTCCCTGCCCACAGCAGCTTTAAGGTCCCTTCCAACCCAAACCATTCCATGATTCCATGATGATTCCATGATTACAGTCCAAGCACAGCCAGCACCTGCTGTGCTGATGACCAGGCTCCTGTGGAAGGTGGATCCTTCCTCTTGACCCTTGCAGAAGGCCTGGCTACTTCTCCCAGAGCTTTCTCCTGCCTGGCTTTCTCTTCTCCTGGTTGTGCCAGGGATGAAAACCACCCATTTCCCTTGTAAAGTCACCTCTGAGCCCAATCATGGTTTAAAATCCAGGCTTGCTGGTTTTCAAGCCCAATCTTGCCTTGAAATCCTGTTTATTTCTTCCCTGCCTTCCAATCCGCAAGGACAGATCATTTGTTCTTCCCACACACTCCATCCTTGCGAAGCGGGGATGTGTGAAAATAAACAGCAGCACATTTCTGTGCTAACAGCCTGTCCTGGCTGCTGTGAGCCGGGGAGGACGAAAAGGAGACAGGAACCAGTGTAAAACCAGCAGACACGACATGGTGACATGGCCAGTGCAAGCCGGGAGGTGCCTTTGTCATCACACTCCTGGTGGCACCGTGTGGCCTCTTCTGCTGGTGGTGGTCACAACCCAACTCCGTGTCTGTGCACCGGATGTGGGATCCACATGGATCCCATGGAATCTCTGCCTTTGGCAAACAGACCTCAAGGAATTCAAGGTTTGGTCAATTTTTGGTCAATTTTTTCCCACCTTAACCCCAAAAATTGCATTTGGAAGTTTTCCCGGCAGTAAGAGCCTTACTGGATATCCAGAACATCTCATTTCTTTTGGGATACAGCATATGAAGACTTTAATGGCTTTAAATTAGATTAGATATTAGATGTTTAGAGTAGAAATTAGGAAGGAATTCTTCCCTGTGAGGCTGGGGAGGCCCTAGCAGAGGTTTCCCAGAGAAGCTGTGTCTGCCCCATCCCTGGAATTGTCCAAAGCCAGCTTGGACAAGGCTTGGAGCAACCTGGGATGGTGGGAGGTGTCCCTGCCCACAAGGTGATCTTTAGAGTCCCTTCTATACCTCATGCCACAGGGTAGAAAATAGTGGAAAAGCCCCAGGAATCCCATTTTCTCTAATTCTTGGCTGTTCTTCCCACTACTCCGACATCCTCTAAACAAAAAGGTCACTTCCATTGTTCCTTCACTTTGTTCTGACGGCTCCGGCGCGGTGACACCGGGCCAGCTCAGTGATGTCAATTAAATACTTGTCCAGGCTTCAAAGCCTTCAGTGTCACACTGGAGCCAGGAGCAGGGGACAGCTCTTTGCCGTGTCATTAGGAGCTCGTCAGACACGTCATCGTCATCGTGTGGTGCCAACACTGAGTTCAAAAAGCAGAATGTGCCCGGTCTCTGCAGGACATTTTGTGCTTTTGATCAAAAAAAAAAATAAAATAAAATAAAAAGTTGATTCATTTCTGGTTCAAGAATTCACCTGAAAGGAATGACAAAACAAAGCAAAGACAAACAAAGGAAACGATGACTGAAGGGAAGTGTCAGAAGCACTGTGTCCCTCCTCGGTTGGCGAAAAATAACTGTTCATTAAGAGAAAGCTCTTGAAAAAGGTCATCAAAGACAGTGATGCATAAGATGAGGCAACCTGGTGACAGAGGTGTCTGATGTGTTGTTTCCTCTGTTGTTCTTTAAGTTCCTTGGCACCACAGCAGCTCCTGGTGAGGAGAGGTGAGCTGGACCCACCAGAGCCCACGTTTGGTTGGGAGTGGCCAAACCTCTGTAGTTTGTCTCTGGGGAGACTTTACCATGGCCTTCCAGTGCCTAAAAGGGCTCCAGGAGAGCGTGAGAGGGACTTAGGACAAGGGATGGAGGGACAGGACACAGGGAATGGCTTCCCACTGCCAGAGGGCAGGGATAGATGAGATATTGGGAAGGAATTGTTCCCTGGGAGGGTGGGGAGGTCCTGGCACAGGGTGCCCAGAGAAGCTGTGGCTGCCCCTGGATCCCTGGAAGTGTCCAAGGCCAGGTTGGACGGGGCTTGGAGCAACCTGGGCTGGTGGAAGGTGTCCCTGCCCATGGCAGGGGGTGGAACAAGAAGAGCTTTCAGGTCCCTTCCAACCCAAACCATTCCCTGAGTCTATGATCCAACATGATCTCCCAGCCTCGGGTGGGAAAGCAGAAATCCCAGGTTTCAATTTCTTTTCTCTTGTCTCCTACTTTCTTATTTTCGTGAACACCATAAAAAAACCCTTTCAAATACGGCGTTCCCCAGACCTCCAAATTAACCTGTGGTAAAGCACCACTTACTCGTCTCTATTTTTCTGTTGGTGCTGGGGTTTTTTCACATTTCCTGCTTCTAAATACAGCCCCAGGACACAAATCCTCCCCCAGCTGGGATTGCTGGAAACACAGACATGAGCAGCATCCCTCAGACCCTGACTCCAGCCCGGCAGGTGTGGTACAAACAGCACAATGACGTGATCCTGACTCACAAAAAGTGCACATTTTCACAGAATCATTCAAGCACAGCCCAGTGCTGGTTTTCCAGCTCTGGATTTCCCTGCTTGGATCTGCCAGGTGAGGAAGGCTTGAAAAGCCATCCCACACCTACTTTAGATGAAGATGCTTGTCTGAAGGGTTTAAAAACACCGGTTTTGATTTATTTCCATTTATTCATGCCCTCTTTCCAGGGAAATACACTGGAAGAGTGGCTTGCTGCCAGTATCTGAAGGGTGAGCAATTCTCTCTCGTCTCTTAAATTCTGGATTCCAGCTGAGCTCTTTATATAAAAAACACCCAAAAACCAGCTCCCAGCTTTTAAGCCAAGAGATTCCCTGAGTCTGGAGGGTTGCAAAAGGAAAAGAAAAGATTACAGTGAAAATTACTGTGCGTGTGGAAGCTGCAGGACCATGATGCATGGGAGCCTTGGTGGGGAGCCCACAGCTGGTCCCTCTTGGAGAGCCCTAGAATCCCAAGTTTTTCATGGCTCGACAGAGTTTTTCTGTCTGAAATTCCTCCTTGCTCTGCAGGATGAGCAAAACCGTGGCTCAGGGATGGGGATATCCGACCCAACGGGGCATTTTTATCCTGTTCCATGTCCTGGAACCAAGGTGGGCTCAGCACAGCTCTGTTTTATCTTGGCTTGATCTTCAAACACCCACCTACAGCTCTACCTGAATGCAGAAATTCCCTTTCCTGTGGATAACGAGGATCAAATCCACAGCAGCCTCTGCTGGTGTGGGCAGGTTTTCTTCCATCCCTGGAGCCTTCAACCTCACCCCTGGAATTTCAAGGCGCTGCCCTCCCACGCAGCACGGCAGCTCATCAAGGCCCTTGTTCTGCACTGGGTCGGTGCCACAGCCTCTCATCTGGGCTCCTCTGGTGCAAATTTGCCTTCGCTGCACTTGCAAAAGGCCTCTTTGCAAGGGGATTTTTAGCTCCTCGCAGTGGTCAGGCCAGCTCTGTCTGTATCCTGACACTCTGCACTGTTCCCCCTGTGAGAGGAGGGAAGAAAGGACTGGCCTCTGTCGTCTAAAGCCTCTGTGCCCCCTCCTGTCTCACCTCTGGTCCCACCTCCATCTCCAGGCTCCTGGTTCATCCTCTACGAGCTGCTGAATCTCCAAGCAAGGAGTTCTGTGCTACTTCCCTGCCTGGCTGCATGCTGAGGAAAGCCCCCAAATACAACCACAACAACTTCTCCCTCTCTTTTAAACCCTCCTTGCACGTTCCAAACCCCTTTTGCCTCTCTTGGATGGTCAATAGGGCTGCCCAGCTTGAGCAGCTCGTGGTGGCTCATCACTTTTTGGTGAATCTGTTGGGCAGCCTCTCATGGGCTTTTCCTTCAATTTCCATTGCAAAAGCTTTAATTCACCCTTCAGGCACCGTGGAATCATGGAATGGTTTGGGGTGGAAGGGACCTTAAAGATCATCCCATTCCACCCCCTGCCATGGGCAGGGACACCTTCCACTGTCCCAAGTTGCTCCAAGCCCCGTCCAGCCTGGCCTTGGACACTTCCAGGGATCCAGGGGCAGCCACAGCTTCTCTGGGCACCCTGTGCCAGGGCCTCCCCACCCTCACAGGGGAGGATTTCTATCCAATTTCTAATCTAAATCTCTCCTCTTCTAGTCACCTGGTGAAAGAGCTGCTCAGCAAGGACAGAGACAACTTCCTGGGTATCAAAATTCATCCTCAGCTGGTTCTTTGGTGAGCATGGATAAGCCAAATCATGGAATCATAGAGTTGTTTAAGCTGGAAAAACCCTCCAAAATCGTTCAGTCCAACCATTCCCCAGAACTGCCAAGGCCACCACTGACCCATGTCCCCAAGTGTCACATCCACATGTGGCTTTTAAATCCCTCCAGGCATGGGGACTCCAACACTGCCCTGGGCAGCTGTGCCAGGGCTGGACAACCCTTTCCGTGAAGAAATTTTCCCAAATACCCAACCTAACCCTCCACTGGAGCAACTTGAGGCCATTTCCTCTTTTCCTTTCCTCTTGCCCTTGGCTCCAAGACCAACCACATCAGCCAGGGGGTGATGCCTGACAGAACCTCCTGCAGTGTCTCCGTGGATCTCTGGATTGGGCAGAGACCAGCACAGGGTCACCAGTTTCAAACCAGACCCATCACTGGCCACACATAACTGGAAACATCTTGGAGCTATTGAATCTCATTCCCTCTCCCCGAAGGACCGGGCTCTCCCTCTGCCAGCCTCCCACTGCCAAAACCCACTCGCTGTGAAAATTTCATTTTGAAACCGTTTCCTGCAAATTAGAAAGGTCTCAGTGCAGGGACCTGAGTGCCACAGTGGCTGCTAAACCCAGAACAGAGCCAACCCTGCACTGGGAGGGGCTGGGGAGAACCTGAAGGATCAGGAGCCTGTGCGTTCCAAACCCCAGGCAAAGGCAGCAAGCCTGGGGGGGAGTTTAAATGAAATGTTTCTCTTTTTTCCAAAGCAAGTTTTTCTCCTTTTTTCAGCCAGAAACTGGGAAAAAATTCTTCCAAAAATACATTTCCCTTCAGTTGGCAAACATTTTTCCTCCCTTATTATTTCCTGCCTGCTTGATAAAGAAAATTCTCAATATTTGGAGACAGAGTTGAGATGAAGGAACAGAAACAAGGGATATGATGCCACTTAGTGGAACATGGATAATAATAAAGAACAATATTCCAACATCCGTGGTGCAAATTTTTTGGTCACCTCTATGAGACCGTGTTCTTAATCCTAATGTGCAGTGGGGACTTCCCAGAGTGCAGGGCTTTCAAAGCAGCCTGGGCTGTCAAAAACCAGAATAAGGAGTCTCCCTTCCAATCCTGCAGATGCAAGGATTGCAGATTCCCAGGTGGCACTGGGAATTTTGCAGAAGAGTGGGAAAATCAGGGATGCAGTAAGTTCAGGTGATTGCAAAGGTGAGTTGCTCCATGAGCATCTCACAGGACATTGAGATCTTTCCAAGCAGTGCTAACAAGAGGGAGAAAGGACAATCACACCAGCTCATGGCTTTCCCCAAATCCCTACCAGGGCAAAGCCAGGATGGTGAAACTCAAATCACTGTTAAGAACACAGTGAAAGATGCCCAGGAATGAAACCAAGGCAGGAGGAACCCTGCAGAAATACCCAAACCGGTTCCTTAGGCAGCTGCCCTCCCCAGGCAGGGGGCATGGACATGAGCCAGCCACGCTGCCCTGCCAAAACCTGGCCACTGATAAGGGAAAACCTCTTATCTTCCCCCAGTCCCCCTGCAAATATAAGCCAGTGCTCAGCAGAGGTGCCAGGGCTGCGGACGCTCTGTTTGGCAGCAGCACTGCTGGCACATTCCTTGATGCTTTACAGCATTTTTAGCCCTCCTGACATAAGCAAGGCACAAAAAAAAGGAAGACAGTCTTGGTTTGGCACCTGTATGAAAGGGACAGGGGCTGGCAGGAGTCTCCTGCCTTCTGCTACAGCCAGGGAGCCACAGCTGTGTTGGGAGCAGGGTGAGCAGGGACAGGGTGAGTAGGAACATCCCCCTTTTCCAAAGGCTCTGCTGGCTCTGCCTTAGCCCCATGTCTGCCACTCTGGATCTCCCCAGGGTCTCCTGCCACCTCACAGACCCACTGGGGATCATCTCCCAGGCGTTTGTCACCCCTCTGCAGTTATTCCCTTGGCTCCATCCCCTTCATTCCCTGTGCCACAGCAGGAAAAATGCCACGTCCCCATGTGGAGTGGGATCCAGCCTGGCTCTGCTTTGGTGCCCTCTTTATCATAGAATCACAGAATGGTTTGAAAAAGACCTTAAAGATCGTCTCCTTCCCATCCCCTGAGTCCTCCACATTCCTTGCCCCAAACCCTCTGCACCCCAACAGGTTTTTTTGCCAGCTCAGCCCTTCCCAAGCCTTCCCTCTTTCCCCTCTCCACCTCCTTCCAGGCCAGTTGCCACAGCAGGGCTGCAGCCGGGATGTCAGATGGCCTCTTCCAGTTCATCCTTTGGAGGTTTTCCACCTGATCCATTTCACCTCTGAGCTGCTGCCGTTACAGCCCACAAAGGCAAAACGATTCCTGCGCGCCCGACCCTGCCACTGCACAGAGCTGCCAGAATTCACACTGCCCAGGGTGCTTTAAAATTGCATTTATCTGCTCTGAGCAGACTGGAATGCCTGCCTGGGAGTGTGAGTCAAGAGCCTGCTGATAGCAAAAGTGTCCCTGGGATGGCACCCGTCCTCTCCAGCCACGGATTAAATTTGTGGGGAAAAGTAAGGAAGCAGCGGTTCCCTGTTATCCTCTGCTCCGACTGCTGGCAAGCAGTGATTTAGGGATTTCTCAGTCAGAGGCTGTGTGTGAAGCATCGTGTTTGAGGCACCAGGGGAAAGCGTTTAGGCTGATATCAAAGTGGTGCTTTTGCCTAAATTCCTTTTGGAGCCACAGATGCAGAAGAAACACGGAACTGAATTAAAATATTCCTTCAAGCCCAAGGAAAAGTGCTCAGATTAAAGAATAAAACCGGGCAGAAAAGTGAGGATTTTCACATTTTCAGTCAGCAGAGAGAACACAGCTTTTCCGGTATTTCTGAGATGGCCTAAGTGCTGTGGGGGCATCTTCCACCCTGGTCCCAAACTATTTATCCCAAATGCCATGTGGGAAGGCAGGACAGAATCTTGTGCTCAGAAAGAGCAGCTGTGAAAAAAAAAAATTGAGTTTAAACCCCCAAATTCCTCAAACATTGACTAACACCTTGCAGAAGCCAGACCTGCTGAAGCAAGTGGAGAAAAGTTGGGGCTCTGGCATCTGCTGGGATTTGGATTTTTGGGTTGCCATGGCTGGGTTTATGTCAGGTGATGACCGTGAAGGAGTCAGAAGTGGCCTCTTGTTGCTCACAGGGAAAGTGGCAGGTGAAATCCCTCTCAGGCTGTGACAGAGGGATGGGACAACAGCCCAGGAGCCACCTTGGCTCCCAGGGACAAGGACAACTTGAATGTGCCAACAGCTGGACATGAACAATCTGATCCTTCAGGCTTGGATGAGGTCTGGGAATAAATAGAGAACGTACAAATCCCCCACGGTTTGTGCTTTGGGGTGATTGTCCTGCAAAGAAAAACCATCCCATGCGCTCAGGAGCGATCCAGGGGACATCCTGCCATTGGGGCACCCTCTGGGTGTAGAATCATGGAATCACAAAGCTTGGAAAAGACCTCCAAGAGCATCAAGTCCAACCTTTGACCCGACAACAACATGTCAGGAAGTGAATCCGACCATCCAGCGTGGATTAACCCTTTGGAGCTGCTGGAACCCTCTCAACATTCAAATGTTTGAGTGCACATTAATAAGAAAAAGAAAATTGGGCAAGCCTGGAGCGGCCACGACCTCTTATCCCTCCTGGACAAGGCTGTCCTGCCTCTGGAAGCCTCAGTCCCGAGCAAGGAGGGGACGGGCAGGGTGGTGGCGAGAGGGATGAGTGACATCGCGCTTTCCTGGAAGAGCGTGGCCGGCGCCCCGGCGCAGCTGTTGAAAACCCAGCGTGGGAGAGGCTGGATGAATGCGTGGAGTGACATTTCTGGGCTCTGCTAAGTGGCTCACAGCAGGCTCTGCTATTTGCATTGCACAAATAGTCATTTTATGATTAAAAACAACAACAGCAAATAGAAGCGAAACCGAGATAAAACCATCAAGCGCCGTGCGGAGGTTGAAGGGGTGCAAGGGCTGGCTATACCCACAGCTTTAACCCTAAACCTCACTGATCATGGATTGAACCTTCCTTTCCACTTTTTCACGTTTTTTTTCTCCTGCAAGCTTCTCACCCAGCACACCCACATTTCAAGGGCGAAGAAATAATGCCAAAAATGATGGGTTTTTTCTGCCCGAGTGGCAGAAGTGGATCTGAGCAAAACAAAAACATACTGGGGGGAAGTGGGCTTCCTCCCGAGGGAAGATTTCCATAGAGTCACAGAATCCCAGAATCACTGAGGTTGGAAAAGGCCTCTAGGAGCATTGAGTCCAACCTGTGACCCATCCCCACCTTGTCAGCCAGCCCAGAGCATCGAGTGCCACATCCAGGCGTTCCTTGGACACCTCCAGGGATGGGAACACCAAACCTCCCCGGGCAGAAGTTGCCCGTGACTGTGGGAAGTTGCTCTCCAGCCCTCCCTGATGAAGAAGGGTTTGGCAGCTTGGAGGAAGAGAAGCAGGCTAAAAATTCCCAGAGGAAGACCAGGAGGGATTCCTTCTCTGACTGAAAGTTTTTAAGCCGTGTAGACACCCGTGTCCTACACGTGGGCAAGCAGGGAGGTCCTGGTGTCACTCAGCAGGGACAGACATGGTGCCATCGGCAGATACAATCACCAAATCATTAAAGTTGGAAAAACCCCCTGAGATCATCCAGTCCAACCATTCCCCCAGCACTGCCAAGGCCACCACTGACCCACGTCCTCAAGTGCCACGTCCACACAGCTTTTAAATCCCTCCAGGCGTGGGGACTCCAACACGTGACCGCTGGTTCCATGAAGAAATTTTCCCTAGTATCCAACCTAAACCTCCCTTGGCACAACCTGAGGCCATTTCCTCCCATCCTGTCCCCGTGCCCTGGGAGCAGAGCCCGAACCCCCCCAGCTGCCCCCTCCTGTCAGGGAGTTGTGGAGAACCACAAGGTCCCCCCTGAGCCTCCTTTTCTCCAGGCTGAGCCCCCCGTATTTCAGATGAAGGGCTGGTTTCACCACGGGACAGGAATTTTTCAGGGTCCCAGACAGGATTGCTGTGGGCTGGAGGAATCCTGGAAAACCTTCTAGATAAGGTGCAAGAGGGAGATTAAAGGAAGGGACTCAGAGCACAGGATGCCCCAAGGCAGCACGGGCTGTGTTTATCCAGTGTCCTTCCTCCATAAAAACCCCATGGATCCAGCAACAACCACGCAGCCTGGCCGTGTCCACCAACCTCTTCGTATCTGTGCAGCCCAAATCCTGCTTTTCCTCGAGGAGGAAGCATTGATCGTGTCCTCCTGTCAGGCCTTATATGATGCTCCCACTTTCTGGATGCTCGGGAGACCGGAGGGAGGGAGCTGAGCCCTGTAATTCCTCCCCGTTCCTTGAGCCAGGCGCTGTCCTTGTCATCTCTGCCCCGGGGTCAGCACAATCTCCTGAGCAGCCAAAGCAGAACCATTGCAGCGTCCGCAGCTCCCGTGTCAGCTCGTTAGCAACAGCCGAGAGGCACAAGGGATAATTGTGCTCTCCCTTATTGTTGAAACCTGTAATTTCTACCTCGCCTGAGGCCAATCTCCCTCCGGAAGAAGGATGCTTGAGGATTTCAGAGTCTACTTAGTCTATTAAAAAGAGAAGAGGGAGGAGGAGGGAGTTGGAAGGTAGGAATAAGAGGGTAATAAACAACCAAAAATACCTCCAAGGCAGAGGGGAGTCATGGGAACAAGTTGTTTCCCTGTTTATTCAAAGCTCCAGCTGCACTAAAACCTGGTGCACTTCGTCTCTTCCTCTGAGCCAGGAAGTATTGGAGCCAAGACCAGCAGTAGAGGAGTTTACTTACCACCCACGAGCGGGGTATTGCACCTCTGCTGCCTGGCTCTGGTGCTGTGGGGCCCGGGATTGTCCCCTGTCCCTGCTGCCAGTCCCCAGGGAGAGGGTGCTTGAGGGGAAAGCCCCAGGCAGTGCAGGTGCAAAGCTGAACCTGTTTCTTGGCCGTTTAGGAGTGGTTTCCAGGCTGTTTACACCCATCCATCCATCCTGACCGTGTGGAAGAGTCTTGGCGGGATCATTTCCTGGGTGGTTGTGGAGGAAACAGCTCCATCCTTCAGCTCCAAACGCTGGATCAGCAGCTACCACAACACGGAATGCTGTGACCCATTTCTTCAGGATCTTATGTCAAAGTCCCACCTTATAGTGGAAGATGTCCCTGCCCATGGCAAGGGGGTGGATCTGGACAACCTTTAAGGTCCCTTCCAACCTAAACTCTTCTTTGAGTCCACGATAGTCAGAACCTGGATTACTTGGGAACATTCCAGCTCTCAGCTAGGACCTACTTCTTCCCATCTCTGCCTGAAACAAAGAATAGCCCAGACTCGGGATGAATTTGAGATGTTCAGACAGGGAAGCAGGTAGGTATTGGATGGCTGAGTAATACTTTTTTTCCCCTTGGGAATAACTATTATTATTTGTCTGCCTCGCAGCTGCAGACTCACAAGAGCCTCATGACAGGAACGTGGATGAGCAGCAGAAGCACCATCATTCAGACAGAGGTGCTCTCCTGGCTGCATTATCCTTTAAAAACCCACGTCCCAAGGAAAATCTTCAGCCATTACAACACCAACATTTCCCACAAGCGAAAAAGAAAGGAATTTCCATCTGTGTGAAGCTATCTTACAGATGGTTGAGACAGGAAAGTCTTTGAGGAATGACATAGCAGGGGCAGGACGTTGGAGGAATGAGCTGGACTAAATTTAACCCAGGGAAAGAAAAGCCTGCTGCTAAAAATGCTCGTGCTATCACAAAGGAGGGAAGAGCCCAGAAATGGGAATGTTTGAATGGGAGGAAGGGGCAGGAAGGCTTTCTTTGGGGTCAGGTGGGGATTTAAAAAGTGAAATTTTAGTGGTAGGGCAGAAAAAAAACCCCTTTCCACTCAGTTTGGTGCATGGGTTTGAGTGGGGGTTCACAGCCTCAAAAAAACATCTGAGCCACAAGCCTGGTTCTGTTCTGAGTAAATACAGGGAGATGATAATTGGGGAAGGGCTGGAAACATGCTGGCACTGCTTGAGTGCTGCAAAGTAGCACCACTGGAGAGATCCATCTCTAGGACAAGATATTCCGGGCCAGAGGACACACTGAAGTGACAGAGAGGCCACCAGAGCAATGACACTGCCCACCTCAACCAGCTGATCCAAAGGAATGGGAAATGCCACCTTCATTTCCTCCAGCCTGCAACTCCAGCCCTCAGGCTTTTATAAACCAGGCCTAGAAAAATGGGGGAAACATCCCATTCCGCCACAAATTGTATTTTTGCATTTTAAATTCGAAGTGCGGGGGGAGGGAGGAATGCAGCTCTGGGGTTTTCGTGGTGTTCATTGTTTTTCCAGCAAACCCAACACATGGAGCAGTCACCCACCCACCCAGTTCCCTTTGACTCACCCATCCTCCCCACTTCAGGTGAAATCTGGGTGTTCCAGGTTGTCCACCCAGGCCGCCATCCCACTGATCCCAAATCCTAGAGAGAACCGGAGGTGGTGTGGGCAATATGGTTCTAAGTCTGGTCCCATGGTTTTGTAGACATGAAAACTCCTTTTGATCATAAGTCACCTCCTGGATTCAGGCTCCTTGTGTCCTGCATGGAATCATTAAGGTTGGAAAAGACTTTTAAGATCAAATCCAAGCAGGGAGAGCAGAACACACTCCACAGTATTCCTGCTGCAGATGTGGATTGAAATGTCCCCCTCTTGAACTGAGGAAAATGCCTGGAGCAGGGATTGATTCCCACCACGGGAAATGACACCAGCACTCAGGTGAGCCCAGACCCCCAGAGACACCAGTAAAGCCCCCCTGCTGCCCCGTCAGTGCACTGGAGGTTGTTTCCCTGATAATGGGAATGCAGCAGGCCTGGCAGCAGTCATTTGGGGACACGGGAATGACAGCACAATGCGTGGCTTCGTGTCCTTCACCCTATGACATCCATGTGTGGCAGACAATGCGAGCGTCCTGTGCTCCCCTGAATGGGGCAGTGCCTGTTTACATGGGAACTCAGCAGCCCCGGGGCCTTGGCAGCTCTTTGCTCCTTGAGTTATGATGGATAGAAGAGCTGTCATGGCTTCCAGGGTGGGTAGGCACAGAAATAGGGTTGGGCAGAAGGAATGGGATCGTTTTGGGAATAATAGGCCTTTATGTTGGCCTGAAATTGTGTGGTGTTTTCCTTTTCTTAGAACATGGCGTGGACGGATTCTCAGGTCTCTGTCAGAAGATCCACAGGCCAGAGCAGGTCCCGCAAACCTCTGTGTTCTGGTTATGTCTATTTTTGCCAGGAGATGTGCAGGTCAAACTCACCCTGGGCTTTCTTCTCGTGCCCCTTGAAGGTCTGAGGAGGGGACAAACATCTGACCTGGGATGTGCCACACAGCCACAACCATTTCAGCTGGCAGAGGGCAGGTTTGGGGTTAGATATTGAGAAGAAATTGTTCTCTATGAGGGTGGGGAGGTCCTCGCACACGGTGCCCAGAGAAGCTGTGGCTGCCCCTGGATCCCTGGAAGTGTCCACGGCCAGGTTAGACAGGGCTTGGGGCACCCTGGGCTAGTGGAAGGTGTCCCTGCCCGTGGCAGGGGGTGGAACTGGATGAACTATAAGGTCCCTTCAACACAAACCATTCTGTGATTCCGTGGACCCACCATGTCCTTGGGCAAAGCAGCTGCCTCCCTCCTCCTTCCCCTCCTCTTCTTGGATGGAGGAGCACATCTGGCTTTGACAGATTAACCAGAACCAGGAATACAAGGGATGAGGGCTGGGAGTCGCTGTGGGGACAGAAGGGAGCTGGATAAAAGCTGAACTTGCCCAGCAGCACGAGCGGGGTCGTGGCTCAAAGAAGAAGGAGCTGTACTCACCACGAAGGTTGGGTCGCTCCCCAGGAAAGCAAGAACAGGGCGGGGTTTGGTCTGCATTTATCTCCCCTGCTGACTCTTGATGGAGCTGCGTGGAGATCCCGGGGTTTGGCTGGAGCCCAGGCTCCCGTGGAGGCGGGTGGTGCCAGCAGCAGGAGAGCAGCCACATCTGGAACGCCGCGGAGATGGAAGGGCAGCGGTGCCTCCTGGACTCCGGCTGGGGGCAGGAACTGGGGGTGCGGGGGACAGCTCGGTCATGCCCAGGTGAGACCCCTGCAGGGTCCCCAGCACACATGGGCAAGGCTCGTCCTGACTTCCTGACTTTGGATATACCCCAGAATATCCATCCCAACCCTTCCAACACACTCCTAAAAGCCTGGACTCACCTGGAGCCCCTGTTTTCAGGGACACCCCCAGGAACTCCTTGCAGAAGATCCGTGGAGTTATTCTGCTCATTTTCAGCTATGGTGGAGACTCGTGGATCTCATGGAAACGTGGGTCATCTCCATGGAAACATCGCCATTCCTGGGGCAGGGACTTTCCAGATGATGACCTTCCCCCTGCAGCTTGTTTTCAATCTGTGGTGAGTGTCACTTACAAAGTGACAAATCCTCATTTTCACAGCAACTTCGCTCTGATGTGGCTCCGTATGTAATTGCCTGGGATTCCTCAGCCCATGCTCAGCAAATAATGACTCTCATGGAAGTTATTTGTAGAACTTAATAATTTCCATTAACTGCATTATGGGATTGCATTTTTAATTTTTTTTTTTGCTGTAATAGTACATAATGAAATAATTGTGGAATTTCTCATAGGTAATTATCTTGCTGAGAACAGTTTAAAACATCAGTGAGTGTGGGTTGTTTTTAGCTGAGCATAGGGAAAAGAGAAGAATGAAATATCACCTAGAGCAAGAGGCAGAGAGAACAGCTTTTCATGGATCCAACAGTGTCCTCAAAACTTCAGGTCAACAGGACTGCACAGGATGAGTCCCAGAATCACTGGGGTTGGAAAAGACCTCCAAGGTCACCGAGTCCAACCCGTGACCGATCCCCACCTTGTCACCCAGCCCAGAGCCACATCCAGGCGTTCCTTGGACAACTCCAGGGATGGGGACTCCAGCACCTCCCTGGGCAGTTCCAATGCCCGACCACCCTTTCCATGAGGATATTCTTCCTGATGTCTAACATGAACCTCCCCTGGCTCAGCTTGAGGCCATTTCCTCTCATCCTGTCCCTGTTCCCTGGGAGCAGAGCCTGAAACCACCTGGCTCCTTCCTGTCAGGGAGTTGTGGAGAGCCAGGAGGTCCCCCCTGAGCCTCCTTTCCTTCAGGCTGATCCACCCGACAAACACCCAAGCAGGGGTGATATTTGGAAAGTCAGGTAGGTGCAAATTGGAACCAAGAGGCCTTTTGATTATTAAATCACACATAAATTCTTGAAAAAGCTTTAAACCGGGATCAGGTGGAATATTGGAATATGTCCGCAAGTAACAGGCCTGGTCAGGGGAATCACTCCATAAAATTATCTCCTCTGCAGGTCATCCCAACAGGCTGCTGGAGAGAGTTGGGAACTGCAGTCTCTGGACACGTCTACAAGAAAAACAGAGAGAAAAATAAGAGCAGGAGACAATGAAATGCCAAATGTGAGCTCAGTCCTCTTTTGCTGAAGCTGGTGAAGCTCTGATGGTGTGGAGGAAGCTCCCTTCCCTTTCCATCCATCCCGTCATGACCACTTGGAATGCTGACAGTTTTCCTGCTCCTTCCGTGGTGTCTTCTCCTCTCACTTTGCAGGAATGATGATTTTTTCTTCCTTTCTGACCCTGAGCACTTCATTGAGACCCAGTGGCCCTGAGGGCCCTCACTGGCAGCTCCTCCAGCCCCTCATGTCACGGAAAGACTTCGAGCAGAGAGTTTGTAAAACATCAGAGTCCTTCCCACTTCAGTTCTCCCTCCTTTCTCCAAACTCTCCCCTCCTCAAAACAGGTAAACGCAACACAAGGGCTAAATTTTAGTGATATAAAATCTCATTTGATTTAAGATAGAAGTTTGGGTTGAGGAAAACATTTCTCCTTCCAAAACGGCCCATCTGCCTATTTTTACGCACATGTTTAACATCGAGCAGAGCGGAGGCACATATTTAAGCAATTTCTGAAATCAGGGCCATTGTGTGATACTCTGCTTAGTAAACTGGGAATTAAGGTTCATAAATTATAGTTAATTGAGCCAAATCACTTAAGCCCTTTTGTGCCTGACTTTTCCCATCTAAATTCACCAACAGTAGCAAAATAGCTCCGACATACCTGGGACACAATCCTCATTGTGTTCTCAAGCTGGGCAGGGAGACTCCCAGATAAAACGTGGCCTGAAACATCCGTGCTCCAGTTTTTTTAAATGAAAGGAGGGGGATGGTGTTGGTTTTCTATGACGGCAGTTTCTTAATGATTTTTCAGATGGAATCAACACAATATTTATTTTACCCGGGCACCCTTTGTACATCTGTTCCCCTGGATGGTCCTAGGAGTATATGGATTTTTCCTGCAATTTATTTCAGCGAGAGAGCAAAGTGGGAGATAAAGCAATCTCAGGTTGAGGGGAGTCATCTGCCTTATAGAAAATAAATGGGCAGCAGACAAAGCACCCTGGAAAGCTTTTGACTGAGGGAAGTTATTACTTACCCAGAAATCAAACTGCTCCCGTATTTCCAGGATGCCAAGATGGGCTGTGACAGAGCTTTCGAGCAGAGAGTAGCCTGTGCAAATCAAATTAAATTGGGAATAGCCGAGAAGTCAATGCTGCCTTTTGTGTAAAGCTCTCGTGGTGCTTCTCCAGTGCAGAACCTCAGAGCAGCCCGGGGAGGGGACTTTACCTCACCCAGGGTCACTTCTGTGGCAAAAGCAGGAGACCTGGAGAAACTCCTTCTAGGTCCAGGTTTCCAGGGAGGATCCCGGGGAAAAAAAACAAGCAACACAATGTCTGTGATCTCAGAGGGAAAAGAGGAGATCAGGAGTGCAGCCAGTCCCTTCATCCGGGTGCCAAAGTGATAAATTGCAAAACACGGACTCTCACCCGCTGCCATTAGTGGTGGCTCGAAAGCCCAAAGGGAAGAACGAGGGAAAAGAAGTATTTTGTTATTCTGTCCCCTCCCTCCCACGGTTTTGATGGTCAAAGGACAGAGAGATGGAGCCCAGAGGCAGCTCAGGGCTTCGAGTCCTTGCTGGCTACAAGAGATACCAGGGGAGCAAACCTGCCTGGCACTTCCCAGCCTCATCATTCCTTGGAACCCCTTTGGCTGGAGGAGTTCTTGTCCCTCAACTACAAAATTCACCCGGCGGCAGGCACAGTTTCCTTTTCACCCCCAAAACTGAGGTGAAAGGAGGTTGTTCCATTAGAACCAGGAAAAACATCCAACTCTTTTCTGTTTTTCTTTGTGAATTCCTCACCTTGTGGAGGGAAAGAACTGTAATTCCTGGGCCTAACCTGAGCTGTTTAACCACTGCAAGCAGCCTCAACAGCCAGCCCCATATCAGAAATGTGCTTTAAACAACAAACTGCAAACTCAGAGTGGTGAAAAACCTCCAAATGTCTACACCAAACCAGTTGTTGATCCAGAATTATGGTTATATTGATATAGGCTGACGGGAGCAAGATATCACCTCACAGAATGCGCTTGAAAAATCTCAGTCCAAAAACACTTGAGATCTTCTGTGCAAAATCGGCCTAGTTTTGCTCTTCGGCTTCTGCGGATCAATTCCTGCTCTATTAAATTTGAGCAGCTCCCATTTGCTTCAAGTGCTTCCAGACTATCAGCCAAGATTCCTCCTACAAATCACCCTCTGATGGGAGCTGGAGCTGGGACACCTTGCAAAGGGACCTGATTTTCAGGAAACACCTGGCACCCACCCCCTGGACGCTCGAACCTTTTAATTTTTAACGTGGCCTGGGCCAGTAGGGTGGGGAACTGCAGCAGTGAAGGCATTCAGTCATGGATTTAAGGCTTTATAAGATATTTATTTTGTATAGAAAGGCTGTCATTGGTGGCGTGCTGTCTGTACAATAGCTGGGATGGGAAAAGGGAAGAGTTTAAACAAGGCTCTGAGAAATTAGAAACATGCCTCTACTTTAATGGTGGTTTTTTCCCCCCCCAAACAATTAATGCAACATACATTGACCTCCCACAGCCCTGAGCGTGCTGACATGGGAACACATGCCCAGCTTCACCTGGAAACCAGGAATCTCCAAGGCATGGCTTGAATTAACTCAATAAACCAAACAAATGTTTGTTTTAAACGTAGCAATTAATTATCTCCTTGGGTCTCCTTCCCCAGTGCTGGCTTCCCTATCACCTCATCGCTGGCTCTGCTGCATACAATGTTCTGTTCCTTTCTTTCTTCCTAAAGATCCTAATAGGATGCAGCCGGCCAGGCCAGCAGCTTCGGAAACAAGCACAGAGCGAATTTAATAACAAGCAAACCTGCACTTAATAAAGTCTGTCATCAGTAATGTCTCCACTGAACACTTGCCAGGAGAGAATTGTTTGCACTTACTGTGTGAGCCAAGTCACAGCTTTAACAGGCAAGGCACAAATAAAACCCAGCCTTTCCCATTCTTTTCGCATCTCTGTTTCAACCTACCAACAAAAACTCCGGGGCAAACAATGCAAAAATCCAGATTCAAACAGGAAAAAAAAAAAGAAAGAAGCCAGCGTCTCCATTATTCATTACATTATGAAACACATTTCATAATCTAATAATTAGCAAGGGGACAATTTTGTTCAGCATGAATCTGGAGTCTTTTGTCATTTCGTGTCAGCACCCAGAACAAATGGACATTGTGCAGAGCGCGGGTGCCGAGACCGGCCGAGGGCTCCCGCTGTGCCGGGGCTCCCTCCTCCTCTCTCTCCAGCAAAATCGTGGTGAGGATGGGAGGATGCAGAGCAGCCACACGCTGGACATGAGACAATCCATCCCTGGGCCCTCAGGGAGCCTGGGGAACGCAGGGCAGGCTTCATTTGCACAGTCCTTGAGGGCGCTGGGTTGAGGCACGCAGCTCATCTGTGTGCCGGTGCCAGGCTCTGGGAAGCCAAAAGGACTCCAGGTCTTGCTCTCTGTGGCCATTTTCCCCATGTTTTCGGCTATACCTGAAGAAAACAAGGTGGAAAATATCATTAAACAAGGGTTTTCTAGCCAGGATGCCCCATATCTGTGGCTTCACATGGGATGATGGAGCTCACGAGGTGCTGAGGTCAGACAGCCCCAACTTCTTCAAGGCTTGTGAAACCTTTCCCTGTCCCTGTTGCAAAATCAGCCAGACATCCCTTCTGCCCAGGAGAAGATGGGAATCCCTTGGGAAGGCTCTCTGCACCAAAAACTGCTCCTTCTACTGCAGGGTGGGTTGGTGAGGAGCAGGACACGGCACATGGAGGGTTGGGGTGAAACCAAGGCCACCACCACGCTTCCCCTCCACAGTGACCTCCCCAGAGCGGCTTCATTTCTGCTGAGAAGGTGGGTCCAGGTTGGTTTTAAAGCCTGGAGGAGCAGGTTGAGCTGCTGCTGGTGACCATTGGGTGGTGCATGGTGATCCCAAGCAGGAGGTTGATTATGCCCACCCAAGGAGCAAAGTCTTCGGGAAAGAGCCCCAGCACTGGTGCACCACCAGCACCTCTCCTTTGGACCTCCTGCTCTCCCCTCCCCCCTGGGCAGCACACACTCCGAGCCAGAAGCTTGTGGGTTTCTGTGGTTTGGGGAGGCCAGAATTTAGGAAAAAAATTATTTTAATAATACTATTAATGATAATAACGGGAAAATTAAATTAATTCATGAAACATGGCAGTGATTTGGGATCTCGTACAAGCAAAGCTGGGATATTTCGATCCTCACAATTTCTGTGTTTGTTGGACACCACAGGGGAATGACTCCGGCTCAGGAAGCCATGGAACATCAGCAGCTTAGTTCTGGGTGGCTCAGGGCCCAAAGGCTAATTATTTGTACCTGTCCACTTCACCTCCAGATCTACTGATATCATTATTCCTCTTTCAGCAAAGGGAGAAAAATGATACGAGGTGAAGAAGGGTCGTACTGAGGTCCTTCAGCAGACTGAGGCCTAAAGAGGAGGAGAATCAGGTCTGTGCAGATGATTTGGTTCCTCACTGCAAAAGTCAGTGTGCCACACTGCTGATGAAGGGGTGTGAAAGGAGTTTTGTTCGCCCTTCTACAGCCCCTGGGGAGGTGTCAGTGGCACTGGGAGGATCCACCCATCAGGGTTCACCTCCAGCTCTCCAAACTCTGGGGCACCAAGGAGAGGATGTTCAGGGGATGACGACGATGTCCAAGAACAAGTGACCATCAAGGTGACTCCCCCAGCCAAGGGCCTGTTTGACCACACTGACTCTCAGGACAACAACTGGGTGTGCTTCTACCCGATCCAATGCCTGGGGCCGCACAACAGAGAAAAATGACCCAAAAACCCTTTTAATTTCTGGGGTCTTCACTGAAAGGTGAGAGATTCTGGCATCAAGGAGAGCAGCCACAAAGAGGAACTCTGGGGAACTTTGCTCCTGGCTCTCCGGACATCCTGACCTTTGCTGGCCATGTCTGAACCGGGTAATAAAGATTTAGATGCTGCTCTGAGCAAGAACTGCCTGAGGAGCTGCCACATGCTCTGCCCTCTCCAGGGTTACTCCCGGCTCTCCGTGTTTGTGAAGGATTTAGGAGGCACCACATCCAGGAAGGCGGCCAATTTCCTCATTCGTTGTTTGGGACCTGTCAACCAGAACGGGTTCTTCCCTTGGGGGCCGAGCCTGGGCTGCGGGAGTGGGATCAGCTCCAGGAGCCATGGCCTTTCCAACCCCGGCCACTCTGCCCCCACCATCACCTTTCACATGTCCCCAGTGTCGAGGTGGCCGCCAGCTCCAGCAAGGACAAAGCCATCGATGCCAGGTTCACCTGGAGAGGCCCATCCTGGTCACCACCTGAGGAGTAGAGTCAGTGTGAGCGTTGTGCTCCCACATTTGGGCATCTAAAAACTGGGAGAAGCAAGGAAAACAAGGAGTTTGTCCTTATCTGTGACTGTTACCTGCTGCTTCTCTGATCCCAGCTGGGATCCCTTCCCCAGGGAATACAGCCCATGGAGGAGAGGGGGTGTTGGCTGGAGCAAAAATGGGAAGGGGATGTGTTCACCAGGGCTGCAGGGACACGGATCAAGCTGGTCAAACTGGGAGCCAGCACTGCTCCTCCCTGGAGGCCATCCTGGAGCTGGAGGTGAGGGATGGCTCACCTGGCTCCCCGGAGTGTTCAGGGCGAGCCTGGATGGGCTGGGAAGGATTAAAAATCACAGGGAAGGAAGCAAACTCTCTCAAAACTGGAGGATGTTGAGGAGACATGGACAAAACTCCCAGAATTTTGTCGGGGGGAGTCAGGGTGTTACCCGCAGAGCTTTTCTTCCCACAGGATATCCAGATACTCACTGGGGCCTCCGATCCCTCTTGGAGATGCTGCTGCCGTTTAAATCAGCACCAACATATGGAAGGCTCCTAATACTGTGCTTCTGTCAGAGGAAACCATTGTTCAGCTTCTCTACAGGAAGGATGTCTCACTGCTTATTACCAGCTTGAATAATTGTTTGGAATGTTTTATTTGACATTTGTTCAAGGAACTTGGAAACCCGCGCAGTTTCTTTCTCTCGAGAGGATAACAACAACAAAAAACGCGTTTTAAAAAAAACCACCCAAGAAAGCCCAAGCTGGAGCCATCAGCTTCAGATGGCAGCAAGATTTTTAAAATGTAAATAGATAGTAAGGGACGCAAGGCCTCCTTGCTTGGGCAGAGGAAAGGGGAAAGAAGGTAAAGAGATGCAGTATTTTATCATCTGTATCTTTAAAATATCTTCCAGGCCTTCGTTAACAAGGATGGTGTGTAAATACTGAGGATTGATACAAAAAGGATTGAAACAAAGAGAGGGAGCAGGCAAGAAAGCAAAATATCTCATCACTGGACAGAAAGCACAGGCAGCTCTGCCCTTAAACTCTGACACGGGCTGGTAAAGCACCACAACCCCCAAATTCCTGAAATACAACCCCATGTTCCTACTTAGGCGGGTTAAAAGATGCGCAGAGCAAACACTGCTCCACACCTGGACTGATGCTTCAAAGGGGGATTCTGGTGGCAATAATGAAGAAAAAAACATTGCGTTATTTTTTGGATGCTGCACCAAAGGTAGTGGGGGAATATGGTTTGCTTTCTTCAGGTCTGGCAATTTACATTTGAGTTGTAGCAAAAGCTCGAGTAGGTTTGAACCTTTTCTGGGCCAGGAAATAATTACTGCAGGTAAAAATACCAGGATCCACGTTGGACACGAAACCTGCTGGGGCCACGCTGGTGTGTTGGAAGAGTCCCCTGAAGAACAAAGTACGAGGACCACTTTCAACCAGGGGAAGGGCTTGTACCAGTCAAGATCAGCTGAACTCCCGCCTGTGGTGCTGGAGAACAATTGAAGAAGAAAAGATCCTCAGATATTTCTGTTCTCAACATTCCAAACCGGGCCATCCACTTGGAGGGAGAAGGGAAAGAAAAACACAGCAGGACTCCAACCCCTTGCGTGTCTTTCAGAATCAGACTCACAGAATCATTTAGGTTGGAAAAGACCTCCCAGATCACTGAGCCCATCCATTCCCCCAGCACTGCCAAGGCCACCACTGACCAGTGTCCCCAAGTGCCACATCCACACAGCTTTTAAATCCCTCCAGTGATGGGGACTCCAACACTGCCCTGGGCAGCTGTGCCAGGGCTGGGAATAACCATAGACAAAAAAAACCTCTGCTCCCCGTGAGGCTGAGCAGGCAATCCAGAGCCCAGCCCTAAAAACCAGAGCCTGGGAAACTGCTCTAGTGACTGTTGTCCTCCAAACTCCCCCACCAGCTGAGTACCTGTGCATGAGCCTTCATTTCCAAGGAGCAATGGAATCCTGCTGCTGCTCCGCTGTCCAGAGCTCCTCGGTGCTTCCCAGCTGTTCGTTGTCCAGGGGCAGCTCTGGAAGGGAAATTGCACCTGCACACCCAGCAGCTCCCAAAAACTGTATTTTCACTTTTGTTCTGTGGAAGATTTTTGTCTGGGAGAACGAAACTGACTGGCGCAGGGTGCCCAGAGAAGCTGTGGCTGCCCTTGGATCCCTGGAAGGGTCCAAGGCCAGGTTGGACGGGGCTTGGAGCACCCTGTGCTGGTGGAAGGTGTCCCTGCCCATGGCAGAAGGTGGAACTGGATGGTCTTTGAGGTCCCTTCCAGCAGAAACCATTCCATGACTCTCAGTTCCCACTTCCATCTCCCTCTCCATGTTTTTTCATTCCCAGTCAGTTTTCCCGTTAACTTTCGTCAGCTGTGCCGCCCAGCCCTCTTGAGCCCCTCGCTGTATCTGTGTTTACACACACGATTTTAGCTGAAACTGTCCCATCTTTGCCCAGATTTCAGCAGGCAGGTCACGACCACATGCCTCCAGGGAACAATCCCGCTTCCAGCTCAGTGATTAATTCCTCTTTATCCGTCATAATGAGGTCCAGATTAGAGTTACCTTGAATTGTGGTCCAAACAACTTATGTCAGAATATAATTACCTGGAGGTGCTGAGAACTTTAATGACACTCCCACAGGGGATTTTTTACTTGAAGGATCTGAAGTCAGTCTACTCATATTTCCTCTCTGCACACTCGGGGAGAGCATGTAACCTATTTTAAATGTCATCCTTATTTAGATTTACGCACCTCAAATCCCCAGAACTCGAGGAGCCTCCGCAATAAACACGAGCACCAAACCCTCCAAAAATAACAGCCCTGGGCTGAGCGTCACTCGTGAAACAACAACAAGAACAAACCCACACATCTCGGTTCCTCTTGCCCCCTCTGCCCAGCAGGATTAAACGAGGGAGAGAGAGATTACAGCACATACCTGCAGCGATAAAACACACCTTGTTCTGAGCAAACTCGGTTCAAAAAGTCAGGAGGAGGCCTACAGGCAGGCACTGAGCTGTGCACAGCCAAAAACTGAACAGGAATCACTCACCAGTTACTGCCATGGGTAAACAGACTCAGCTGGGGGAAATTAATTGAATTTATTCCAGCAGCTTCCCAAAAACCAGTCCTGTAGCCCCTGGCTACCAAAACCTGGTGACACAAACTCAGTACAAGGAGGTTTCACCCCATTCTGTGGTCCATCTTGGATGGGAGACTCCCCTGTGCTGCTCTCACAGCTTGGGTGTCATGGAATCACAGAATCCTCAAGGTTGGAAAGACCTCCAAGGTCATCCAGTCCAAACATCCAGTGTAGGATACAACAGCAACAATATCTGCACTGAGGGCAGGACTCACAACTTTGAAAGATCAGACCAAATAAAAGCCTGCATGTCATCAAAAAAAGTTCCAAAATCAGTGTAAGAACAGCACAAAAACTTTGGTCAATCAGGTCAGAGAACACACCAGGAAAAACAGTCCTAACGTTGCCCAAAGGACTTCAAAATACAGAGAGATGACGAAAAATTTTTAAAAAAACCATCTACTTCAAGTTAAAATTCAAGTAGGCTTCAAACTTCCCCTTGTCAGCCTGACAACTGGGATTTCGTGCAAAAATGCAAGGAAAAAAAACTGGGTATAGACAAGAAAAATACATGTAAGAAGTTTATTTCTGAAAGCAGAGCTAAGCTCTTTCATGCAGTCACAAGGGACCGTGTAAGCGAGAACGATCTTGTTCAGCAAGTTCCCAGGGGATCTGCCTGGGAAGACGAGTGGGAGGGAGGAAGGGTTAAAAATATTTTTCAGGGAAAGTTTGTCTGCGGGATGTGTCTCCAGAGGGCCTGGAGCACAGGAGGGACTGGAGATAAACAGACATCTGGAGGTGCCATCCTCCTCTGCAGGCTGGCGACACGATATTGATAACACGGGGAAAGAGGAATCTGGAAATTCCCTGAGGAGGAGCACGAGGATCCAGCACAAGTCACAGCTCTCTGGCTGTGGAGGAAAAGGGAGGAAATGATGAGCAGGCATTTCTGCACGGAGCAGGAGAGACCTTCCAGAGCCAAAGGATGGGGGGAAAGCCACAAAGGGCATTTCTAGAACAGAATCCAGGCGTCATCCTGGGTAGGCTGAACATTGGGCAAAAAACACCTCCCAAATCCAGCATTATTAAGGATTTAAGCCCCAACCCCCTTTTTGCAAAGCCATCCGACCATGGACACCTCTTTAGCATTTTCAGAAAGAGGTTGTTTCATCTCCAGGAGCTACAAAAAAAAATCTCCACAGGGCGTAAGTTGGGCAAGAACAAAAAGGAGAAGGAACAACTTCTCATTGTATCAAAGAGTGGAATTCCTCAGGAGGGACTTGCCAAGAGCACTGGAGTGAGGAGAACCCCGTGACACTGCACTGACGAGACTTTTCTTGCCTCACCAAAGCCCTCCTTGCCCTGGCTGTGCTGTTTCCCATCCGTGGGTACACAGAGTGCTCGGTGCATCCATAAGGAAAGGACTTCTGCTCTCAGCCTTTCTTCTCGCCACAAATGAAATGTGGTCACCAAGGTTACTGGGGTTCTGCCCCTGTGAGTTTTGTTCCCAGAGAAAGCAAAATTCCCCCTCCCTCTTTTGGTGCTGCACTGATGGGATGGAACGAGGCTCTGTTGTACCGAACCCTGAGCACAGGAAAACAGGTCCCACCCCACAAACAGAGCAGTCAAGAAATCACAGAACCATGGAACGGTTTGGGTTGGAAGGGATTTAAAGACCATCTTCCAACTCCTTGCCACATGCAGGGACACCTTCCGCTATCCCAGGTTGCTCCAAGCCCCGTCCAACCTGGCCTCAGACACTTCCAGGGATCCAGGGGCAGCCACAGCTTCTCTGGGCACCCTGTGCCAGGGCCTCAGCGCCCTCACAGCCAGGAATTTCCTCCCAATATCCCATCTAACCCTGCCCTCCCTCAGCTTAAGGCCATTCCCCCATGTCCTGTAATTCCATCCTTTGCCCAAAGTCCCTCTCCAGTCTTCCTGTAAGCCCCCTTTAGGTAGTGGAAGGTCTCCCCGAATCCTTCTCTCCACCACCAGAGCTTCACCTCTCCTTACCCTTCCAGTTTCCAGCATCCTGCATCCCCACCCTGGCACACAGCAAATTTGCCTCTCCATTTTCCTTACTGGCTCCTGAAGGAGCATTTCCTCTGCAATTCCTTTGCAACACAGCAAGAATTCCTGGGGTGAACTGCAGGTTGCTCCCGAGAGAGCCCCGAGGGGACCCTGGTAGCTCAATCCAGCCCTGCTGGGAAATACTGAGGTGCTTGATGTAGGTTTTTTTATCTCAGGGCAGTTCCTGCTGCAAGGAATGGGTAAGAACTGACCCAGCCCTCACTGGGATTGATGGATTGATGGCATTCCTGGTTATCCAGCTGGAGGAGAGGACGTTGTACTCCTGCTTCTGGGAATGACCATGAGCCAGGTGAGGACCAAGCACCCCTGAACCTCCTGGGAAGAGGCTGCAGATCTCGAGCAGCAACAAGGGAACCAGTGATCAACAAACTTCCTCATTTTACCCTTTCTAGCCTCGAACTCCCAGGATGTGTCTGGTTTCCCCTTTCCAAGGGCTGAGGGAGAACCTGAGGGTACATCCAGCTGCTGGACCCGGACATTTTGTTTACCCGTGCTTTATAAACACAACGGAATGGATTTTTTTTTTTTTTTTTNACAACGGGAGTGTTTTTTTTTTTTTTTTTTAGTTGCTATAGGGGTTTTTGTCTCCAGAAATTCCCCTTTCCTTGGAGAACTTGGTCGCCTGTGGTCGAGGTGGCATCACAAGGTGGGACAGCCAGGCTGGGAGTCCGTTTCCAGGTCATGTTATTTATTGATATTTAAATTCAGGTTTTACTTCAGTAACTTTACTAGAAATGTGCTGAATCCATTCTTTTTTTTTTTCCCCTAAGCCTTCCCTTGAGACATTCTGAACTGAACATTTCAGGTATCTCAAAAAGGGAACAAAACACGGCTCAGATCCCAAAATAACCATCATCAGAGGCAGCACAGGAGCAGGGAAACAGCTCCGCTCTCAGTTTTCTTTCTCCTAGCCTCCTTTTATCTTCACTTGAGAGGAAAAACAGAGGAGCTTCTGCTCCTTGCTCTGCTGATTTGGGGCAAGGGCTCCAGGCAGGGGTCTGCAGCTCCACAGGAACTTCACACTGGGGTCTTTTAAGCACTTTGACCTGGATTTATCCAGATGAATCAAGGCCATACCCTTCCTAACATCCGTGGGAGGATTTTGGTGTTCAGAGTCTTCTTTAGCTGAGCTTTTCCTCCCAAGCCCGAGAGGGAATTCACGCTGCATCTTTTTCCCATTATTTTGCTTTTTTCCCCCACTTTCCTCCTACAGGAGGCAGCTCTACAACAGCACTGAGGCTGAGAGTGGATTTTTAACACAACAGGAAAGTTCAGAGCCTCCTGTGTGGATCAAGCGACCCCTCCATGGAAAGGAGGATGAGTCTCCACGGAAGGAGGAATCCAGAGGGTTCATTCCACGCAAATCGGGTGTGACACAGCAGCAAAAAGCTGCTGGTGAAGCAAAGGCACAAACAACTCAGCACCAGGGCTGGGCTTTGAAGCAGAAACCACCATTTCCCCCGAAACCCTGCAGCTTTTCTTTCTGGACGGGGTTCACCAGCTCCCTTTTATTCCACTGGGAATGAGAGGAAATCTGACTTCATGTGATACGTAAATAACTGAAAGCCTCTGACTTAGAGACAAAAGGAAAGGGGGAAAAAGAGGGAAAAAAAGGCAATTCAATTAAGTCACAATAATTTATCTGGTGTGATGCCCTGGCCTGGTTGAGACAGGTTTTCCCTAAACTTCAGCCTTGTGCAGGTGTCAGTGAACTCATCAAGGGCTGAGTGACAGCCTTGAGGATGGTTCCAACCTGTTAAGGAATGAATTCCTCAGGAAAAGCTAAGCTTCACCTTTTGCCTTGGAATCATGGAATCCTAGAATGGGTTGGGCTGGGAGGGACCTTAAGGATCATCCCATCCCACCCCATCCACAGGCAGGGACACCTTCCACTAGCCCAGGTGGCTCCAAGCCCCATCCAACCTGGCCTTGGACACTTCCAGGGATCCAGGGGCAGCCACAGCTTCTCTGGGAACCTGTGCCCACACTTTGGGGGGAAACAGGAAGGAAAACATTGGTCTGGATGAGGTTGCACAGACAACTGCACACCCAGAGCAGAAAAACAGGGATTTAAATAACCACAAAACCTCTCCAGTGTCCAGCTCACAAAGAAAATGTTGATTTGCTCCTCGCTGTCCTGTCAGTAGGATGGGAATGTGGATTGCTGGCCTGAACAGCAATGGGAAAACTGCTGGGAGAAGGCCATGAGTCCCAAAGCAGTGTCTTCATGGCTCAGCCTTTGAGGGCTCTCTGCACCAGTGCACAAATTGTGCTGGAAGTGTCGGGTGAGCAGGACTGCCAAAGGCACAAAAGGGATGAGAACACCTCTGTGGAGAGCAAGAGATGCTTGGCCACGGCAGGCTGGCTGCAGACAGTCAGAAACCTTCACCTCCAACAAAAGGTTGACCCAGGACAGGAGGAAAAAGCCTCCCTGGCTCGCTCCAGCAGCCGTCTTCCCCCGCCGCGGGCTGCGCCAGAGGAATCCTCGGGGTTCTTTGTGCACACACTGGGCTTGGATTGAAAATGATTGTTGTTCCTCCCCTCCCTGCTGCCAAGACAGAGCAGATGGGTGAGCTCAGCACTGTCTGGGAGCCAGAGGCAGCAGGAGCTTCCCAGGAACTGAATTCTGCTGCATCGTGAGGGACCGGCGAGCGCAGGATGGAGTTTAACAGATCCTGGATGATGCTGAGCTGTCCTTCCTCGTGTCCCACAGCACCAGGTAGAGGGGCTGGCTTCTAGAACTGGTGTTAGGAAGAAAATCTTTGCTCTAAAGTTGGGGAGGCCCTGGCACAGGTTTCCCAGAGAGGCTGTGGCTGCCCCATCCCTGGAAGTGTCCAAGGCCAGGTTGGACAGGGCTTGGAGCCACCTGGTCTGACCCGACACTGGGCTTTCTTTCTCCCTGTTTTAACCAGGCTCGAATTGCAAGTTTCCTTCCTTAAATTATAATCATGGAATCATGGAATGGTTGGGTTGGAAGGGACCTTGAAGCTTATCCAGTTCCACCCCCTGCCATGGGCAAGGACACCTTCCACTAGCCTAGGTTGCTCCAAGCCCCGTCCAGCCCGGCCTTGGACACTCCCAAGGATCCAGGAACATCCATAACCACCCTTCTCCTCTCACTCCACGCTGATTTAATCCCTTTAATGACTTACCTTGGCAGAAGGGGCTGAAAGGACACAACGTCCCTCTCTCCCTGCGAGGTGGATGAGACACACACAGGAAGGAGCACATCCCAACCCTTTCTGTGCCCACTCCTTCCTCCCACATTCCCCGTAGGATCCCATCCCATGCCTGCTGCTGGTTTGTCCTTTTTCTCTGACCTCTCCGAGAGCCATCACGTTCCCAGGAAAGTTTATTGTTAGAACTTGCACCCACCTCACCTAAGCAAACAAACAGTGGCCAGCACAGGGGACACCCTTCCCAAAACCAGCCAAGCCCAAAACATTTGAGTTTTGTTTGCTCTGCAGCAGTGATATTAATCTGCAGCACACACCGAGCGAGCCCAGGCCTTGGCTTTGAGAAGAGAAACCTCTTATCAGCCCTGCTCTGTCATGACCACATCCCACTGGCAGAGAGCAGGGCCTGGGGCAGGGGGCAGCAGGGCCTTTTAGATTTTAGGGGAAAAAATTGCGTAATTCAAGATTTTTAACCTCATCTTCAGAAGAAAGTTGCAGGGAATGCAGGGAATCATGGGATGGTTTGGTTTGGGTTGGAAAGGACATTAAAGATATCTCATTCCACCCCTACCACAGGCAGGGACACCTTCCAGTAGCCCAGGGTGCTCCAAGCCCTGTCCAACCTGGCCTTGGACACTGCCAGGGATCCAGGGGCAGCCACAGCTTCTCTGGGCACCCTGTGCCAGGGCCTCCCCACCCTCCCAGGGAACAATTCCTTCCCAATATCCCATCTCTCCCTGCCTCCTGGCAGTGGGAAGCCATTCCCCCTTGTTCTACGATCCCGATGCTCCATTCAGGATGGAATACAGTGAACGGGGCAGGTCAGCTCTGACAGCTCAAGGCATTTAGGAGGCACCACAATTTGCAATTCTTTGTGCTCTTCTTTGTGCCAGCAAACGGAGAAGGGAGGTGTCTGCTGGTACAGGATGAGCTTCAGCACTTACCTCAAGAGATTCCTCAGGGAAATGGGACAGAATTCCCTATTGTTGCACAGGAAACACATCTTTCAGCAGTCTTCAGCATCCAACCTGCCCCTGGGACCTTCCCTGAGTGCTGCTGACATCCCTCCTGACCTGGAGCAGAGAACTTCCTCCTCATTTCCCTGGGATGGGCAAGGGCTGCAAACAACCCCAGAGCACGGGGAGGGCAGCGATCCCAATCCAGCACCAGAGCCAGGAGGGTGCGGGAAGCCTCCGGATCCTGGAGAAGAAAAGGCTCTGGGGAGACCTTCAAACACCTTCCAGTGCCTAGGGCTCCAGGAGAGGTGGAGAGGGACTTGGGACAAGGATGGAGTGACAGGACACAGGGAATGGCTTCTCACTGGGAAAGTGGAGATTTAGATGGGATATTGGGAAGGAATTGTTCCCTGGGAGGGTGGTGAGGCCCTGGCACAGGGTGCCCAGAGAAGCTGTGGCTGCCCCTGGATCCCTGGAAGTGTCCAAAGCCAGCTTGGAGCAACCTGGGCTAGTGAAAGGTGTCCCTGGAACTGGATGGGCTTTAATGTCCCAATTTCTGGTTTGATGCACTCAAGCACCTTGGATATTCCACATCTCCCTCCCGAAAATCCTGTGACCCATCCTGACAGCTCCTCTTTTCCAGCTCCTCTGTTATCCTCTCTCTCCAGCGCTTCCCAAAACAAGCAGAGGCCCAAGGAAAGGCCATGGCCAGACCCAGCTCTGAGGCTGACAAGATAAAGAGTTAAAGCAGGCGAAGGCAAACCTTTGGGAGAAAAAGGCTTCTGCAATAAATCAGATTATTAGAAGGCAGGAAGGTGCTGTATAGAGGAATCAAAGTCCGGAACAGGATGTATATAAAGCAAATATTGAACTAACTTTGATAAGACAGAAAAATGGAAGATTTTTGGTGGGGTTGAGCGAAGGCTCAATTGGAACCATTAGAAATTTCCTGTTTCACTCGTGTGGGGCGGTTTTGCAGTGATCTATACAATGCATTGTGTGCCTGCTGATTTCCTAGCCGTGAATGGGTCACCCACATTTTACTTTCCATGCCTTTTTTTTTCCTTGGGTTTTTTGTCTGTCCTGGAGCAATAAAGCTATTGAAATCCTCCAGGCCTTGCCCGTTGGGTGTTTTCTTTCCTACCAAGACATCAAACTGCCCTGAAGGTTTATTTTAAGCCAATTCAATGGGAGGGATCACACGAGCACCTTGTGGAACGTGTACAATGGGAGCCGAACCCAGGGCTATTCAATTAGCAAGTGCTCCATTTCCATGCAATTCCTGGTGGGAATTCATTACTTTAATTAGGCTGGTAATTTATGAAGCTAAAGAGGCACCGTTTGTTGGCGGACACGTAGGCAAAGAAATTCCAGATGAGGTCACATGGAAGGAAGAGGAGCTCGTGAAAAGCTAAGGAGAGCTGGAAACCTCTCCAGATACAACCAGACTCACCAAAGTGAGGTAAGTGAGAGCAAGAAACAGGACTAAAAACCCTGACTTGGGATATCTTCAGGAAAATCTACCTTGTCTCTCTTAGGAAATGAAACTCAGTTTCCCCATCATCTGAACCCTCTCAAAGCATTTTAAACTTCCCATTTCTTCATGGAAAGGGGTGTCCAGCCCTGGCACAGCTCCCAGGAGTCTCCATCCCTGGAGGGATTTAAAAGCCGTGTGGATGTGGCACTGGGGGACACGGGTCAGTGGTGGCCTTGGCAGTGCTGGGGGAATGGATGGACTGGATGATCTTGGAGAGCTTTTAAGCCATGTGTAATAACCCTTTCCCTGAAGAAATTTTCCCTAAAATCCAACCTAAACCTCCCCCGGAACAGCTCAAGGCCGTTCCCTCTCCTCCTGTCCCTGTGCCCTGCGAGCAGAGCCCGACCCCCCCGGCTGCCCCCTCCTGTCAGGGAGTTGTGCAGAGCCACAAGGTCCCCCCTGAGCCTCCTTTTCTCCAGGCTGAGCCCCTTTCCCAGCTCCCTCAGACCCTCCTGGGGCTCCAGCCCCTTCCCCAGCTCTGTTCCCTTCCCTGGACACGCTCCAGCCCCTCAATGTCTGCCGTGTACCTGGAGACCCCAAAACCACCCCCAGGACTGGAGGTACCCCAGCAGTGCCAGCACAGGGGACGGGCACTGCCCTGGCCCTGCTGCCACCCCAGTGCTGGCACACAAATTCCTGATTTACAGGTGGGAGCTGCTTTCCGAACCCAGCTGCACAGCAAGGGAAAACTCCTGGATTTCAGCCCCAAGTCCACGCCCCAGAAGCTGCTGTTTCGTGTGCACACCTGGAATATGCAAAGCAGGCTGGATTTATGAGGCTGGTTTTACATAAACCGTTCATAAAACCCAAACCAAGCACAAAACTTCCTCCCAGCAAATGCAAAAGTGATGTAAAACAGAGACAGAAAATCAGCTGCAGGCTCAGTTTAACCAGCAAAACCCTGATTCATGCTCAGCTCCTCAGGGAAAGAAGGGTAAGGTGGGATTGCCCTGTCCATGGCAGCCGGATTTTAGATCCACGGGTCTTGAAGCTGCATCCTCAATTCTGTGAGCACAAGGAGGAAGGTTTAGCCCCTGTATTCGTAAAGCTGCAAATATCAACTTGTGCTCACCCACAGCTGCTGAAAAACAAGAGACAGCAGCACAAAGCAGATGAATCTTCTAGTTTGACTTTTATCCAATTAAAAGCCCAAGCAAGAAGGTCTAAACTTAAAATAGCAGCTAAAAAAACCCACAAAACCTTAAATTTTTGTATTTTAGTTTGAATATAAACTACTCACCTTTCTGCCAGTTTAAAGATTTTAAATGCAAACCACTCAAAGTTTAAAAATTGCAGCTGAGGAACCTGTGAGTTTATTAAAAGAGTCGAAGGCAGGCAGTGGATGGATACTGTTTATTGGTTCTTTCCATCACATCTCGAGTTACAGGTGTAAAAGTCACACAAACTGCAGGTATAAACATGTAAAACAATACAAAAATAAATGGAAAGGTAATTTTATATTTACTGAATCAAGTTGTGTAATAAATACGAGAGGCAAAAAGCTCCAATCACACCATTCAGCTGAACTGAAGTTACAGTAGTGTTTGTAAATAACACGTTTTTAACTTAAAGTTGCAAATATTAAAGCATTGAGAACTAGTATAAAAGTGAATTTTGGCACATTGTAAAGTGAGAAGTGTTACGTCAGGATCTGGCTGCTGTGTAAAAATGAAGCGATTTCTCACGAGCTCTCTGAGGTACATTTTGAACAAGCTAAGATTAGATGAACCTCGTGATTCTAACAACTCACAGTTTACAATTCACTATACTAGTCACAATTTTTTTTTTTCCCTTTTCAAGAATACCAAAGTATTCCAGAGCTTAAATCTGTGCAAATTCAGACAAGTTTTCAATTAAAAAATAACAATAATTTAAAAAAAAAAAAAACGCCAACTTATTAGGGAACCCTTCCGTGCAACTTAACTCCTCCCTGCAATCCGGTGTGTTAATTGCAAAGTGTAAAACTGGATTAATCCCAAATTGCACAGCTTAATAGGAAATACTCCCAGATTGCAGAGCAGCTCAAGTGGCAGAGGTTCCCCCGCTAAGTTTGTCACATTTGAATCCCTATAACTTCAGTAACTTCTGATCACACTCATTCTCGGTGAGGAGAAAGGAGGAAAAAAAAAAAAAACACCACCACAAGCTGCTAACAAAGGTCAGCAAAGCGTGGAAACCCCTTGAGGACTCTTCAGCACTTCCCAAGCTCAGGAATGCCTGGACACAAATTTTCCAAGTAGAGTAGAAGAGAACAGGAATTTTGTAATGGCACTTTTGCTGTATCCAAACATCGGCGGGTTAGAAATGGTGCTTTTTTTTGTTGTTGTTGTTTTTTTAATTCTACAGTAGCAATAAAACGTCCAAACCTCGATCCTTCGGAGTAGCTCCGTCCTCACCTCGACTTCCAAAGAGTGAGGACAGCGAATCCCCTGGGATGGGGATTCCATACAGTACAAACAGCTCTGACCAGAGTACAAAAGTTACGCTCTTCTAAAAAAAAAAAACCATCAAAAAGCGCTGCTGATCATTAGAATCGACTCCCAAAAAATCAGCAACTGCTCTTCAACAGCAGCAGCATCAGGCATTTACATATTTCAGTCCTCAAAGAGTTTTCTTTTAAACAGTTTAACCATTTGTGCTAATATTTGTCACTAGGTTAAAGTTTTAAGTCCTTTCACCAAAACCGTTTTTTCCTTTAAAAAAAAAAAGGGGGGGGTGCAACCCCCCGACATCCCATTTATTTTGGGGAATAAATGGTGTCATCTGCAAGGCACTACTACATTTAAAGGATTAAACATTGTCACAGTTTCACTATTTCGGTCTTTTTTTCTTTTTCATTCTGGTTGAAAGTCACAGTTCGAAAAATAAACAATAAAAATTGAGGTAATCAATTTCTTTCAATACCAAAATACATGAATTGAGCCAGTACCAGTCTGGTGAAAGGTCTTTGTAATACACAGCTATGACCATAGAGCACATGCAGCACAGGAGAGGAGGGTTCTAGGCCTTTGTTCCGAGCTCTTCTGCTCCAGTTTTTAAGGAACAGCTCGATTTGCGCAGTCACACCCCAATTATTTCCTTTTTTTTTTTTTGTTCACGGGGCTTGGAATCCCAGCTGGATCAGCCCCATCCATACTGATCTGAGAGCTGCACAAATCGGAGTTCTTAAAAAGAGTTCAGCAGAGCAAAAACCAGCTACAGCATCTTCATCTATTTTCAGTCAATTGCACTTAAATCTACTCTTCACGGACTCGTGGGTTGAGACAAAGCCTCCACCACGTGCCTGCTGTCCCAACCACTGGAATTTCTTCCCACATCACACCCCACTACTCTATAGAAATATGGCTTTGCAGATGAGAACTGGGACTGGGAAAGTTGGGGTTTACGCCGAGTTAATTGGCAAAGCAATTAGAACTGGGATTCCAATTTCCTAACGCCCCTTTTTATTGCAGCGCTACCACCAGCATTTCGGGACTCCTAAAAATTCTGGGCTGTGAAATAATTTCATGCAACCAACCGGACTTAGTTGTAAACCCCTGCCAGCCCCCCCAAACCCACTGCTAGCTACCTTTGCTCTACAGGCACTACAGGAATATTAAGACTAAGATTTAGCCATGCATAGATAAAACTCACGAGCTTTATCAGGATGCTCCACACTTGTGATCCAGGGAATACCCCAGGAAAGCCTAAAAACACAAACTAATTGCTGGCTTTTACTGGCCTCTAACAGGATACAAGTAGTTTTTTATATAAAGTCTCGTGGTGTGCAAAAAAAACATAAAATAAAGTATTAAAGTCTTCAATTCAGACAGCTTTTTAAATCTAAGAGGAAAGCAAGGAATGAAACCTTATCAGTATTTCTATCCCAGCCTGCAGCACCTGGAATTCCACCTCTGCACTGTGGAACACCCACAGCACAGGGAGCCAGCAATGAAGACCAAAACCACCTAAAATGTGCTTCAGGTCGCTGAAATTTCACTCATTTCATGTTCCAAAGGTAAAAAAGACATCTCTTCAGGAAAGCATAAACTCTAATTTAGCCTCAGGTTCGACGGCAGGGGTTAAATCTCATTTTCCTGCCAGGGAATGAGGCTGTGCAGACACGTTTGAAGTGTTTCAAGTGTCCTGCAAGAGATTTTTCATTCCATTTCTTTGCTGTATCACAAACATCTGGTCAGAAAGAAAAGTTGCAGTTGCATTAAAAGACTGAGCTGTCCCTAAGGCAAAGGAATATGAAAATAAAGAATTCCTGCTGGGCTGTTGTCACCTCAATCCTGAACACATGCGCGCTACAATAATCTGCTTATTCAAATCAACTCCAATAATTACCTGTAAGTAGCTGCTAAGGTACTTTACAATCCTTCAACCAGTGATTTATAAAGCCTCCTTTAAAATTACACTGAATTAAGTCAGGACAGGCTGCCAGCATCCCTGTTCTGTCATTTAGGAACTATAAAAATCCTGTTGCAAGTACTTAAAAGCTGATTTCTCGTCAGCTTCTTCTGGAAGCTCCACAAACAAGTTCCTGCCTCTTTCAAAGGAACATCTTTTGCTATTTTTTACCTTTGGAAATCACTTGTCTTCATGAAAAGGAATTCTTCAGCTGAAGAAGCTTTCCCTTGCCTCGCTTAGTTTTTAGGAATAGGAATCCTCCAGGGATAACCTAAGCAACAGCAAGGTGCACATTGCAGGCAGTCAAGAAATATTTTCCAGAATCCCAGTGAGAGCACTGGGGAAGAAATTAAGATTTCTCCACTGATTTCACCCCGAAATGTAGAAATATCTTTTCTTTAAAGTCAGAATTTCGAGTGCAGACTCAAACCGTGCCGAGGTTTTGAGATGGGCCGTGCCCCTGGCGAAGGTGGGGGTGGGAGTGTTCCCTCATCCCTTGCTTTGGGAACATCCTGACAGCTCTTGGGATTAGGGACTCAGTTCTGAGTTCTTCCCTTTGTTCCCACATTTCTCACTTTGGGGACACACCAAGAACTGTGGGATTAGGGACTCAATTCTGAGTTTTTCTCATTGTTCCCCCATTTCTCGTTTTGGGAACATCCTAAGAGCTGTGGGATTACGGACTCTAAGAAAGTGTTCCCCCATTTCTCGCTTTGGGAACACACCAACAGCTCTGGGATGATGTGCTCAACTGATCTTTTCCCACTGTTCCCCCACTTCTCATTTTGGGAACATCCTGACAGCTGTGGGATTAGGGACTCAGTTCTGAGTTCTTCCCTTTGTTCCCCCATTTCTCGTTTTGGGAACATCCGGACAGCTGTGGGATTAGGGACCCTTCTGAGTTTTTCCCACTGTTTCCACATTTTTCACTTTGGGAATGCCCTAGCAGCTGTGGGATTAGGTGCTCATCTGAGTTTTTCCCATTGGGATTAGGTGCTCATCCAAATTTTTCCCGTTGTTCCCTCACTTCTCACTTTGGGAACACCTCAACAGCTGTGGGATGAGGTGCTCATCCGACCTTTTCCCACTGTTATCCCATTCCTTGCTTTGAGAACAAATCCTGAGAGCTGTGGGATTAGGGACTCTGAGAAAGTGTTCCCCCATTTCTTGCTTTGGGAACACCCTAGCAACTGTGGGATCAAGTGCTCATCCACGCTTTTCCCATTCCCCCATTTCTTTCTTTGGGAACGCTCTGACAGCTGTGGGATCAGGGACTCAATTCTGAGTTTTTCCCACTGTTCCCCCATTTCTCGTTTTGGGAACATCCTAACAGCTGCAGAGTCAGGGATTCTAAATTTTTGAATCATTCTCCCATTTTTTGCTTCGGGACTACCCTGACAGCTCTGGGATGAGGTGCTCATCTGAGCTTTTCCCATTGTTCCCCCATTTCTCACTCTGGGAACATCCTGACAGCTGTGGGATTAGGGATTCTGAGAAAGTGTTCCCCCACTTCTCGCTTTGGGAACACACCAGCAGCTCTGGGATTATGGATTCTTCAGAGTTTTTCCCACTGTTCCCCCATTTCTCACTCTGGGAACATCCTGACATCTGTGGGATTAGGGATTCTTCTGAGTTTTTCCCACTGTTTCCACAATTTTCATTTTCAGAGTGTCCCAGCAGCTCTGGGATTAGGGACTCTGAGAAAGTGTTCCCCCATTTCTCGCTTTGGGAACACACCAAGAGCTGTGGGATTAGGGACCCAATTCTCAGTTTTTCCCCACTGTTCCCCCATTTCTCGCTTTGGGAACACCCTACCAGCTGTAGATCCAGGGATTTTAAGTTTTTTTTAATCATTTCCCCATTTCTTGCTTTGGGAACACGACGACATCTGAGAGATTACAGACTTTCCAGAGTTCTTCCCATTGTTCCCCCATTTCTCGCTTTGGGAACACCATGACAGCTCTGGGATCAAGGTCTTTAAGTTAAGTGTTCCCCATTTTCTCACTTTGAGGACAACCTAAAATCTGTGGGGTTAGGGACTCTTTCGGATTTTCCCCACTGTTCCCCCATTTCTCGCGTTGGGAACACACCAGCAGCTGTGGGATTAGGGATTCTTCAGAGTTTCCCCACTGTTCCCCCATTTCTCGCTTTGGGAACACCCCAACAGGTGTGGGATTAGGGATTCTTTTGATTTTTTTCATTATTCCCGTATTTCTTGCTTCAAGAATATCCTCACAGGGGTTAGGGATTCTTCAGAGTTTCCCCACTGTTCCCCCATTTCTCGCTTTGGGAACACACCAGCAGCTGTGGGATTAGGGATTCTTCAGAGTTTCCCCACTGTTCCCCCATTTCTCGCTTTGGGAACACACCAGCAGCTGTGGGACTAGGGATTCTTCTAATTTTTTTCAATTATTCCCCTATTTCTCGCTTTGGGAATATCCTGACAGCTGTGGGATTGGGGACTCTGAAGAGTCAATGTTCCCCCATTTCTCACTTTGGGAACACCCCCCAATCCCACATCCTGAAATCCCCCCTGCTCAGCAACCATTTCCAAGGGACGCCCAGGGATTGTTTGATATCTGCACCACGGTCCAATTCCACAATTACATTTCGACCTTTTAGGAAATAAATCCAGTTTTGCTTCTTTTCTCCTTCTTTTTCTTCTTCTTCTTCTTATTCTTCTTCTGTTTTCCCACGTTTCCACCACAGGCCAGAGATTCCAGGTGATGCTTTGTACAGTCTGGAATTAAGGTGAAGTGGAAGCAAACCTGACAGTACAAACAGCTAAGCAGTTATTGTGTTAAATGCCAACCTTAGGGGAATGATCCCTTCGTGTGGGAAGGAGTGCTGGAAACAGACATTTCACTCAATTCCTCGAAGGACAAAAGAGCATTTTTGGTTCCTGACACGAGGACAGAACCACCCAGGACCCACGTGCTTAAGTCTTCTGCTCAAAGAGATCGTGGTACTCCTGCTCTTCCAGCTCCCTGTTGTACTTCTCGATTTCCCTGTTGGCTTCTTCCAAGTAATCATTCATGAACTGGTCCATTACTGGTCGGGAAAAATTAAGGAAGAGTATTTGTGCAAATGGAATTTCGGAGGAAAGAACGTCCGGGTTTGAAGGAAGTGCCAGTTCTGGGACACTCAGTGAAAGCAGAAATTCAATGTATCACCCCTCTGAGAGCCTGCAGGCAGAGCTACCACAACTCAGTGTTCCCAGGGAATAAAGGAGCTGCGCAAGGGATATTTCCCAGCCAGGGGGAAGAATGTAAGAACAGCAAAACCACAGCAGGGTTAGATCAGATCTTAGGAATTCTTCCCTGTGAGGGTGGTGGTTGCCCAAAGAGGTTTTGGACTCCCCATCCCTGGAAGGTGTTGGAACAAGATCAGCTTTAAGGTCCCTTCCAACCCAAACCTTTCAGTGACTCTGTGAACACATTTACAGCTGTTCTGCTGAAGCAGAAGTCTACAACTCTGCCCAAAATTCTCATCTCCCAGAAAGGGTTAAGCAGGGCCCGCAGCTTTCACTGCCAAACACCAAGGGGGAGGTGGAGTGAAGAATCCTGGAATGGTTTGGGTCAAAAGGACCTTAAAATCCATCTCATTCCACCCCCTGCCATGGGCAGGGACACGTTCCACCATCCCAGGTTGCTCCAAGCCCCATCTAACCCAGCCTTGGACACTTCCAGGGATGGGGCATCAATAATTTTCCAGTGAATATTGAAGTTCAAGTTTGCTGTTGGGTTTTGTGCCCTGCACAGAGAAATTTGCTGGTTTAAAATTTTAAAGCTGTGCCACAGGGCAGAGAAAATAACTGTCTGTTCTTATTCCAAAGCAGCATCACAGAACCCACCTGGATTTTTGGCAAGTTTGGTGAAGTTACGGTGAAAAGTAAACTGGGAATATAAAACCAATTTGGAAGTTGGTGACCAAACAAAGAGAAAAGCAACAGAATGTTATGAAAATGAGAGAAACACAGAATGATTAAGACTGGAAAAGCTCTCTGAGATCAAGTCCAGCTGTTAATCCAGCACTGCCACGGCCACCACTAACCCGTGTCCCCAGGTGGTGACCAAGGACAACAGGAATACTCTGGAACCTTGGCAAGAAATGCCAGGGCAGTATTAAGGGCAAAAATATGATTGTTTTCACTTGAGTGTGTGCACACATAAAATTACATCCATTTGGAAGTTTTATCAGTCGTGCCCAGGCATCCACAGTGCTATTACAGCACTATTTGGTTTGAAAAATATTTCTTTGACAAGCTGTGGTCCATCAATTATTCCCTTTGTGAGCTCACAGGCAGTTTGGGGTTTGTTTTGTTGGTTCTATTCTGCTTCTGAGATCTTATCTCTCAGACAGGGTTTTAGCACTAAGCTTTAGCTGGCAAGGAACTGGTTCTTCACTGTATCTGATTTGGCACTTTACATTTCAGAGCTGCAATTTGTTGCCTACTTAAACCCTCCCCCAAAACCCCCCATTTTCAAGGATACGTGGATGATAATCCATTTTGTCACCAAAAAAATTCACAAATTGAGTCCCGTTGTAAAAATAACCAGCTGGAAGTGGATCCAAGTGGCGTTTCACCTGCAGTAAGAAGGAATTTAAATTAAACACCTCTACGGACAGTCCTTACAAACTTCAACAGATTAAAGAAAACGGAAGGGCCATTACAGCAACCACAGATGTCCAATTTTACACCTTCTACTTTCCAGAGCAAACTTAGAGCTCTGACATCAGATTTATATCTCAAATCCCCCCTGGACAGCTCCAGTTGTGCTCCAAGTACCTCCAAAGACAGTAAGTGCTGTAATAATTTAGTGCTCAGCACACTTGTTGTGGCAGGTGCTCTGTGATCCAGATGGATATTTAAGGGAAATCAGCCAAAAGAAGGGGTTTTAAGTTATTGCTTTTACTCACGTGGATGTTTTTTATTTCCTGAAGGGTTAACATTCCTCTGGTTTTCAGGGCTTTCCTCTGAGGTTTCTGTATGAAGAATGAGACTCCAGTTATTTGACTACAGAGTGACAGTGTGATACCACAGCTTAGTTAGTTAAAAAATAAATGTAAATAAAAAAACCAACCCAAGCCATCTAATAGAAGCATGTATTTCAAAAATTAATTTCTAAAATTATTCAATTCTATGAAGGCACTCACAACTATGTTCTGAAAACAAAATTCACTGATCTCACAGAAAACACTCAGAAATTAAAAATTCCCAAAGTATTTTAAACAAGACAATTTAAATACAGCTTTACTGTAAGAAAGCTGGCACAGGAACAGAAAAACAACTTAGTTTTGAGTCTGAGAAATTCCGTAATCCCTTTCTTTCCTGCAGCATGTGGCAACTCTCAGAGCTATCTGAAACCCTCAGTTAGCCATGACTGTAAAAAAAGTGTTTATAGTCTTGCATTGCTCAAAGAGGAAACACTTCACACTTGAGATAAGCATTTAAGTTCCAAGCTTTCATAAAATTTAAGTAGTATTCCACAGAGAGCTTTTTGACATGGAAAAGCATTTGTCTCCATGTATTACCCCTGTGGTAAGTACAGAGCATGAGATAATCAGCACAGAAAACTGATTAATTCCCTGAATTAATACAGGGGAACAGGAGATGAGAACCTGAGCATCTCAGAAACCTCAGAAATCTTAGAACCTAAGAAACTGCTCCAGCCACAGTCTGCAGGAAACTCTTTTCCCTTCCTACACAAATTTTTGGAGATACTGTGCAAATCCTAAGCCATAAAGAAGTAACCTGGAGTATTTTTAACTAACAGATGTTCCAAAAAGTTCCACTGGCACAGCTTGCCTAGAGGAGCTGTGGCTGCCCCTGGATCCCTGAAGTGTCCAAGGCCAGGTTGGACGGGGCTTGGAGCAACCTGGGCTAGTGGAAGGTGTCCCTGCCCATGGCAGGGGGTGGGACTGGATGGGATTTAAGCTCCCTTCCAACCCAAACCATTCCAGGATTCTATGGATCTGTGATCCTATCAATCAACTGTGGCAGTCCCTGTGTGCAAACTGTGCCTTCTGAGCTTCCTACAACAGGCACATTCCCTGCTCCCTACTCCAGCTCCTACTGCACGGATACACCAGCCATGCAGAAATACACTTGACTAATTAAGGATGACAAAATGAACAGGACTCTACCCTTCATTTCAGTGGATTACTTCCAAGGAGGTTTAATTTAGTGAATCAAAACAAATTTTCAGCTTTGCCAGCGTTCAGGTACTTCAAGAAGATTTATTTCACAGCACACTTCAGCCCTTGGCAATCACAGCTCAGCTAAATCATCCTGTGTTTATCCTGGACACAATCCATTTGCTCAAGCATTCAAGAGCAGATCAATCCAGGAATAAGCTGTAGCAAGCACTAAAACAATACAGAGATTACAACAAGCATTTGTAAGATCTTAGCCCCCTTTCTGAAATACATTTGCACCCTTGAATGTCAATACCTTAGCAGAAGTAAAAAAGAGATGAAGAAACCCAAATGCTTCACGGAGACACTCGCATTTTTCCTTCGGTTGTTAAGAAACGCCAAGCACTGAACAAAAGGAAACCTGCCCACAAACCTGTTTTGCAGTTTCTCTGAGCCAGTCTTTGATATCCTCTTCCTTCAGGGAGCAGCCAATGAACACAAGGAAGTATTCCTGTTGACTGCTGCAGTCTCTGGGATCACTTCTGGAATCAGGAGGAGTTGGCCCCTCCGGAACAGGCACCAGGCTCAGGGAATTTGCTGATGTGTTGTGACAGACTTCAATGACTTTATCAGCATCTACCAAGGAGAAGACAGAAGGAAGGGCCTGATAACTGCTAATCTAATCTAACATCAACACTGGTGCCGACAGAATCCAGCACAGAAATACATTTTTAACATGCAGTGTGATCACAACACCTCAGGAGTAATTTGCCCTTACCTGAAAACTTCACTTTGCCCATGATGTGATAAATGTTTCCAGAAAAAGGACTTGGCTTGAGCAACGACTTAATTGCTGTTTGAAACAGAAGACAAACAGATTATCTCAACTTATTTTTCTTCTCCTTGCTGGAGCTTCTGGTAAAACCTTTGCAACTGATCTCTAATCCACATCCCAGTGCTTCCAAGGGAGAAGCTGCCACGTCCCTTGGAGTCCCACAATGTAATATTTATTTTCTCATTCTCTGCTCTGGGGTTTGGGAAATAACGTGCTTGACATAAGGAACTCCTCCAGTGTGCGTGGAAAGTAAAATCCTCCTCTTTAACACTGCTTGGCTAAGGAAAAGAGGAGAGGCTTGATAATGTATCTACTCTAGAGCTGAGCCTGTTTTCTAGCAGCTACAAAGAATTATTAGGCATAAAAAGTAGAAGTTGATGGTCACTTATTAAACTGCATTTCAACGCTACCAAATACAATTAAACAAAAAATAAAAAGCAAACATAGGAACTGTCTCGGTCCTAGAAACCAAAACTTCAATTAGATTTTCATCTGAACAAAAGCATGGGACAATTGTCCAGAGCAGGCACTAAGGAACAGAATTTACTGTACTTTTAGGAAGGAAAGCTGAGTTTTCAATTAAAAGTTCATTTCGGGAGTGATTAAAGAACTGTGCTACGTCAGTGCCTTCCTTCCCCTCTATCCCTCAGCATCCCAAACTTGGATTTCAATCAAGTCAAGCAAAGTTCATTGGTTACCTTTGCACTTGGTGACGAATCGTGTTTTCTCCAGAGGGCGATTGAACCACACACAGATCTGAACCATGGGAGGGAACACAGGCCCAGCCCCGTATTTGCCCTCGTACCTGGAGACAAAAACAAACACCTTCAACAGACAGAAATCACAGGAGCTTGTGCTTCTCATCCAACAAAGATCATCTGTTCTTTCACCACAGCTGAGCTTAGCTCGTATGAAGGAAAACACTGAGCTTTCTTCTCCATGAAAATGTGCTACCAACAGCATTAGGGTGGTCAAAGCACTCAGGATTCCTTTTCACAGAGTCATGAATGGTTTGGGTTGGAAGGGACCTTAAAAATCATCCCGTTCCACCCCCTGCCATGGGCAGGGACACCTTCCACTAGCCCAGGTTGCTCCAAGCCCCATCCAACCTGGTCTTGGACACTTCCAGGGATGGGACAGCCACAGCTTCTCTGGACACCCTGTGCCAGGGCCTCACCACCCTCACAGGGAATCTTCCCTAATATCTAATCTAAATCTCTTTTTTTTTAGCTTAAAACCCTTCTCCCTTGTCCTGTCACCATCTACCCATGTAACAACTCACTCTACTCCTTTTTTATGAGCCCTCTGTAGGTACTGGAAGGCTGCAATAAGATCTCCCTGGATGCTTTTGATGCTCTTCCTGCTGCTCTTTCTTTTTCTTCCACACTACCCAGATACAATTCTTGCATACTGTCATCAAATAAATGAACAGCTGTCCAAAAGTTTGAAATATTTTCTTTTCCTGCTCTCTGTCTCTCTCTTTGGCTCCATGCAATCCACAAGCAGCTCTGACATCCCAAGCCTTGTGCTAGTTCACCCCAGTAGCTTTACTTGGCTACTTGCATCCAACTCAGAACCAGATTTATGAATCAAAAGATACACACCCACAGAGGACTGCAAGGTCTGATAAATAACTGATGTTTCCAGCACAGAGACCGGTCAGCCAGGAGTTACGATGGCTGACAGCTTCAGATCGCTGCCAAAAAGGTGCAGCACAGAGAACTGCAACAAGATGTGTGAAGAGCCCTGAGCCAGGAGAAATCTCCCTCGGTGTTCAGTGGGAAGTTTGGTGCCACGTGGGTTTGTGCCTCAGCCTGTGCCAAGGCTGTCACTGAGGTTCCTGGGTTTTATGAATAATTGTTCTGCTAATGGCCAGACCGACAGAGCAAGTTCATTCCAGCAATGCTGAATAGCTGTCAGGATGAAATTACTCCCGTCATTATTGACCTCACCCATCCCAATCCTTCCCAGCTTATTCCCACAGGGTTCTTGCCTATTCTTCTGGAAAGCAACAGTAATATTGCCATTGATTTAAATGGTGGCCAGAAAGGAGCCTTTTCCCCCACAAAAGGGCAGCAATCGTGTATCCACTAAGAATAATCATCAGCTCTCTTAAAAATGATTTACAAAGCTGCTGCCTGTTCCAAATGAGTAGTCTTGGAAAAAAAATATAAATGAAGTTAGTGAAACATTTTAATCTTCAAGTTAATTAGAAAAATAGTTTTAATACTTCTCAGTCTAGATACTTGCCAGCCAGGGTACATTAAATATCGAGCTCTCATCATCTGAGGATTTGAAAAACTGCTTTCTGAGAGAATCAATTCAATATCCTCATTCCTGTAAAGAGATAAAAATGAAGATTTTTAATTTTCTAAGTTAAATAAAATGGCCACTATCCACTTACATAAAACATAATGTGCTAGTGACAGTAAAATTAAGAGCACTTTTCCTTTAGTATGGCAGTAACAGTAACATAAATCACACTCTGCAAACAAAACACATTTCCTAATCTCTACATTTATATGCCCATAAATGTAAAGGGAAAATCCCTTTTGCACGAGAAGCAATTAAGAAAAATCTGCATTTCCTTCCTATAAATCACCAGAGTAAAAACAAGAGAACAGAAGCTTCTGAGTGCTCGTGGCCCACGTGCCAAAAGCGATAAATCCTGATGAACGTCACCTCGTTACAATCCCATTTTCTGCCAGGATGAAGGAAACTCCAGGATTTGCTGCTCGGATCAGGCTCTGCAGCTGCACGAGGAGTGGGTGCCTCTGCTCCGTGGCATGACTTGTGAAAACCACGTTACTCACCAGTCCTGTGGAAGGAAAGCAGGGGATAATTCACACAGCTCAGGCATGTCAACAGTGACTAAGAAACCATTCGGTGATATTCCAACCATTCTCCTCTTATTTTCCTTCCCTCTCACTACATTCTTTCATTAAAGACAAAAAAATAATCCACTACAACAAAAAAACCAAGCAGGGAATCTTTCATCTAACAAAAGCCATTTAGACTCAACCAACGGAGTCAATTAATTAAAATAATAAATCCGTACAAGAATCAATTTGAGCAGGACTAGTTTAAAAAAAGTAACACTAAAGTGTAAAGTCTCTTGGTGAATTCAAGGTGCATTAAGAGACTAAACAACTAAAAATCAGTATTTCGGACACTCAGTTGCCACTTCCAAAAACAGGAGAAGGGTTTAGGGTTATTTTTTGTCTTTAAAGACTCCAAAAGGGTATTCAGACAGCAAGATTGAACCCATGAGGCATCAAAGAGATAACAGAAAATTATCCAATTAATTTCAGTTCTAGGATCCCTGCTTTCCAATTAGACATGATTTGAGTTTCAGCCCAGTTCCTCAAAGAAATTGCAGTGCCAACACTCGGTGACTCCCTAGGATGTCTGTATTGTCCTGAACGTGTGAGGGATGGAGAGGAAATGGCCTCAAGTTGTGCCAGGGGAGGTTTAGATGACATATTAGGAAAGGGTTGTAAAGTCCTGCCACAGCTGCCCGGGGCAGTAGTGGAGTCCCCATCCCTGGAAGTGTTCAAAAAACACCTGGATGTGGCTCTTGACACGGGGTAATGAGGAACTGGGCAGTGGTGCTGGGTTCACGATTGGACTTGATGATCTTAGAGGTCTTTTCCAACCTAAACAATTCTGTAATTTTACAATAAATGTTATGTCTTTGCTTAAGGTATGCAGCCCTGTTCTGACACTTTCCTGTGACTTTAAGTAGAGTGGAAGGAAAACCAGAAAATCTCCAATATCCACAAACAACTGAGCCACGATGCATTTCCTCAGCCTCCAACTATTTAAAGCAAAGATGTAACAACTGATCACACCTGCTCTGCTGCCTGAAGTAATTCCTGGTCTTTACACAAGTCTTAAATCACATTAATCCATGCGGAGGCTGCTTTATACACAAATTCCTGCACTGAATATTTCTGGGGCACTTCCATTATACCACATACTCTCCCAGGCACTGCTCTTTGCATCACTGACCCTTCCAAGCCAGAACTTTATTAACAGCACGAATCTCCATCATTGTATTTCTCTTCTTTTTTAGCCTTGCACAGAAGTTTCCACTCCAATTTCAGAACAACCAGGTCTTCTCCAATAAACAGCTGCTCTTGGAGAAGGGGGAAAAGGGAAGAATAGCAAGCACCCTTTGAAATTTCAGCCACATGCAGGCTTGAAATGATAACAAGTTTGGGGATATTAATCATGAAATTAAGATAAAAATATGAATAAGATAATCGTGCCATGAATAAGCTAATAATTCCATCCCTGGAAGTGTTCAAGTCAGGCTGGACAGGGCTTGGAGCAATCTGGGATAGTGGAACATGTCCCTGCCCATGGCAGGAGGGTGGAATGAGACAAGCTTTGAGGTCCCTTCCAACCCAAACCGTTCTGGGATTCCTGAATCACCCACCACCACCCTGTGGTGGTGCTAAAGAGATGCCACCAAGTCCATGTGACAACCGCCAGCATCGTGCCTGGGAAAAGTATCCATAATTGTCAAGGATTAAGCTGGAAAAGCTTAAGTTAAAAAAAGATTCAAGGAAAAACGAACCTAGCAAATCACACACCTCTGCACCTCGACTCCTCCTCACCACCCCTGCTCCTTCTCCATCAATCTCCGCTCCGTTTGTGCCTGGCCCAGAGCACTACCTGTCATTCCTGACTGGAAACTCCCACACAACACCTTAGAAGCAGGAGAAGCCTGCTCAGAGTCCAAGAACCTGTGAGCTCTGGCTCTGCTCACACCCAGGTGTAAATCCTGGAGGTGCTGGTATCACACAAACACTGCCCTGTGTGAGCAGGCACCAGTTCACGACCCTGAACTGAGGGACAGGGAGTGTAACCCAGCAGAAAAGGAACTTCCTGAGAACTGGAAGGTGCCTACACAGCTTTAGGAATGAACAAATTTGACCTTTTCTATTTAAACCATCACGGCCATCTCTGTTTCTAAGAGATGCATTTCGAAGACCACCCAGTTTTGTTCAATTCTTTATTTATACACTCCTCTAAAGAAAAGAACCCTTGCAGCCTGGGGAATAGCGTGTTCAATGGAAACAGGAAAGGAACAGGAGGGATGGATTAAAAATACATATGCTCGATGAAAATAATGGTTCCTCTTTGCTCCCAAACTTACAATGGGAATATTTAACAATGGTGACGTCCTAATTTGTGTTCTATATGAAATTGTTTCACAAAGGATGCCCCTAGACTAGGAAGGTATCATCTTACAGCTTCTGTGGAAGAAAGGAAAGCAGGAAAGAAAGACAAAAAGAAAAGAGAGACAAAAGGGAATTACAGCACGCTGATGGTGGCAGGATTTTTTGGAGAAGTTTAAGCAAGTATGCACAGGATACTCATGTTGGTCACTCTGCTCAAGGCTTTGTCAGTTCTCCCCAGTCCCCATCTGTCTCTGTGAGTCTTGGGGCTCTCCAAACAAAAATTTTGGATAATGTCACATTGATAACATGCTCAGGGACCCCTCTGTTACAGAGAAAGGCAGGGATAGAAGAGCTCTGGAAAGCAGCAGCAAAAGGCAAACCCAACTCGCTCCCTAGATTTGGAAGAAGGTTGTGAGGAGAAGGTCCAGATCCAAAGTCTAATTAATTCCTGTTTGCCTGTGGCTGCACTTGGCTTTTTTAATATCCACAAGGTTCTGTTTTCAGATCTGTACAATGCCCAGCACAACAGTCTTGGCCCACTGGTGACACAGCAAAACAAACAATACTGGGGTGCACAACACACCAAAAATGTGAACCAAGATCTCTTGAAGTGAATCTCATTAAATCTTGCTGTTGTTGCACCAAAAATGAATTCTCAGGCGTGCGAAACCGTAACGAATTCTCTCTCAGTTGTCCAGAGAAGCTGTGGCTGCCCCTGGATCCCTGGAGTGTCCAAGGCCAGGCTGGACAGGGCTTGGAGCACCCTGGGATAGTGGAAGGTGTCCCTGCCCATGGAGGGGGTGGCACTGAAAGGTCTTTAAGGTCCCTTCCAACCCAAACCACTCTGTGATTCTATGAATTACACAGAAGTAAATTCTCTACTACACACGTGACACAATTCTGCATTTGTCTGGAAAGTTTAAGCGTGCCACATCTCACTCCAAAGCAGACTTTTCCTCCTGAACCTTTGAAACAAAAATTACCCCTATTTATGTGAAACCATTTCTTTACACAAAGGGACCTCTCGACCATCTGATGTCACATTCTATATCAGAAAACTGGATGACAGCACTTTGCAACGTGGAGAAATGATTCCCTGCCAGAAGAACATTCCTCTAACCTCCGATATTTGTAATTCTTGCAGTATTTTGACTGTAAGAAAATCAGCTATTCTTGTCCTGGGCATTTTGCAGTTTCTCCTTCAACACCGACCAACTCTCACCCAATCAGGTCTGTACAAATTCACTTTAAGAAAAACAAAGCTTTGAGTATTTATTTTACTTATTCTGTCATAAAACAAAAAGGTATTTTTGCACTTCTAGCTTCTCTGTAGTTATTGATAATTCTTTATATTCTTAACATTCTCCTGCTCTCTTCAAATTTCCCCATGGCTGTACACATGATAGTTTCCCAATTTGGAGCACCAACATTATTCTCCAAATAAAATACTGATCTATGTAACAGCACCTATCTTCTGCCCAGCTTGTTCACAGCTTCACTCTTTTGGGTTCTCTTCACACATGAAAAAGAGGTGGCACAACTCTGGCAGCCAAGCAGAGCACAAAGTTTAAGCAGCCCCGAGGAGAGCACAGCATCCTACTCTGATTTTCCTCCGAACACAAAATACGTCCAACCCGGCCTTGAATACTTGCAGGGACGGGGCAGGGATTTGAGGGCACGTGAGGAAGGATCACACCCCATTTATGCCAACACCTGCTCTAATTTCCAAGCCTGACAAGGAGGACAAGGCAGCCAGTGATTCATTTCAGGATATGAAACTAAACACAGAGGTAAGGAACAGCCCTGCAGCTGAGCTGCTTTGTGTGCTGCAGCGTGAGATGAACCCTGTGAGGACCCTCCAGGCCACACAACAAGGAGGATTTAGAGAATAAGGTCACCCCCTCATTTTTTCCCTTTCTAATACACCAGAAATGAAAGGAATTCCATTTCCTCACACATCCCCAGAGGAGGGTGGAACTCAAATCCAATCCATTTCACTCCAGTTACAACAGTTCAAGGTGAGCAGTTGAACTCATGGTCTTAGGAAACCCATCCTGAAGATGAGGACTTGAAAAATGGATCATGCTCCAGAATTTTCCATCTTCTGCCTGTGATGTTTCATAGTGCAAGCAGAGATTGTTCTTAATTCCAAGAGTTTATCATGACTCTTTCCTACGTTGTATTAAGAGCACAAAATAATAAATACAGGTATTTATTTGGCCACATGGCTCAGTTATTGTTCTGCAGAGCTCAGAGTCAAGAAAAGTGACACGTACCTTGTGAGCACTGGTCCAAGAACTTGGGAAAAAGAAGCCTAAAAAACCAAAAAGTTCACATATCAAGAATGGATATTATTATTCAAGTAAAACATTTACATTCACTTAGACGCTGACAGAGTCTCACGAACCAAACCATTTTCATGCTTCTTTTTCTCAATCCATAGAACTGCAACATCCTCACAGGTTATGTCTTTTATGTTGGACTTTTCCCCCAAAAATCAGTTTTGTAGATGGTTTTAATTCTCCAACAGATTTAAGAGCTAATTCCCACCATGCAATTTATTCTGTATTCTAAGGAGTCAGAAATGCTTCAATGTCATTTTAATTCTTATTTAAACAATAGGAATTTAAAGTTTGCCCTAAAGAATTGTGCCTTCCAAAGAGTAGGAACTTCCCATAGAAAGGCTGGATGTACATAATGCCAATTTCTGCTCCTGCGTCAGACAAGTGACAATTATTTTCAGGAGCTTTATCATGGACACAACAGCTCTAGAGAGTATTTTACCTGTTCCCTTCAACCCCCTCTCCCCTGCCCTAATTCCGAACGGGGAAAAGCTTCATCCCGTGCTCATGGAAGAGCTGGATCTCTACACTGATGAACTCTTGAGGCAGGAAAGGGGTTTGATTTTCTTGAGTGCAAGTTTCAAGCCAGACATTAAATCCACTCTTCTCCATTCTCACAGGGAAATCACCAAAGCTTCCCAACTGCAAGGTTTGCCACTGGCACTATGTGGCTACTTGGTAAATTCTCATCAGAACAAACTCCAAAGCAAAACATAAATAATCTACAGCACAGGCTGAGCCTCTTCCTTCAATTGCTTCTGCATTTCAGGAAACAGTGTTAAAGGACTGCAGGCTGCTGCTGCTGCTGCTAGGAACACTACTCAGTACCATGACTAGTAACACGTTAGTAAGTTAAAAATAAAACAGAAATGGAACTTGTCTTTCCTATAATTATGGAAAGAACAAGTTTGAACAGCACTCCAGCACCAATGCACCAATATCTTATGTGGTTTTTATTATTTATTTGGAATCTTTGTCACGGAGACAAGAAGAAGCAGCAAGGTAAGGTCTATTTATTGACTACTGCAAAGCACAAGCAGCACATTGGTTAGTGTTTAAGAGCAGCCAGGAAATTTCAGGAATGCACTTTTAGAAACTGCTTGGGCAGTTCACCTCTAAGCTGTGATGCACAGTTTGATCACAAACAGAAGCAGTGCTACCAACTCCGAAAACTCTAACTGCTGGAACTTACTTTTATCAAATCAGCTGCAAGGCATAATTAAGAAATTGGAGTGTTACAATTTTACAGATAGGTCTAAGAAATTATTTCCATGTTTGTTGAAGTCTGGAGCACACATATTTACTATGAAACAGCAACCAAACCACACTATTTCAAAAGGTCAGTGACTTGGCTCTGCGACCATTTCCTCCCCACCCTGGCTCTGCAGTAACCCAGGATATCAGATTTTAACACTTGCAATGCTTTGGCTTCCGTGCTTTGTCATTCTCTTCCCCATTTAAGGGATTGTTTCCCTTAAATTCCATATTTTAAACCTCTAAAGTCTTTTTTCACATCCAAAAGTAGTGGCAGAATCAATAACCCAAACTGAGGCGCAGGTCTCAATTTTCAGTCTGACTTACAAAAAGATTGTAAGAAAGAGAATTATTCAGAGGACAACTGACTGTCCAAATGCTACAAACTCCTTAGCCAGAGGATTTGTATTTAAGCGATCTTTGCTTATTCCTCTAGGAGCTGAACTTTCATTGATATTCTACATAATTATATATCCAGTGGAAACCAAGTGCCATCTTGATAAACCAAACAGCACTTCCAAGTTCCTCCAAGATGGATTATTAAGCAGTTTTATGGGATTTAAGTCACTTCAGTGGCCTTTAACCATTATATATCACTACTGATTATAAAAGCGAATCGAAAAGATGCATTTTCAAACGTGAAGAAATACTCCAAAGCACACCTGTGTTCCATGTAGCAGCTCAGAGGCTCCACACAGGTGTTGACTGCTCCAATGATGAAAGAAGACTTCACATCTGGGTCGGGGTGAGTCTGCAGAGCTTGCACAACATCGATGACATCGGTGTATCTACAAGAAACCGAGATGAAAAATGGGTTCAGAGAAGCAGAACGATACAGTTCCCCATCCAGGAAGGAATCGACTGCTCGGAGGAAATGTGGATTTCTAAAAGAGCTACCAAAATAGATGGAGAGCAGCTCAGAACTTGGCAAATCCAGACAAATTAAGCAAATCCAGACAAATCTGGATTGGAAGCTACATTAAAAATAAATTATTAACGACTGCAGAGAAAAACAGTGTAAACTTTGCACTGAACAACTGACAAGTCCAGCTCGCAGGAAGCACAAAAAGCACAATGTAACACAAATATTTTATGCCTAATATTAAGCACAATTTGAGTTAAAAAAAAGGAATAAAATAACAGCATCTCTCATTTCTCAGCATCCCAATCTAGACATGTTTCTATCATTAATGCACCTGGTTTTTATCAGGACTTCAATCACTGTTGTATTTTTATCTCTGTATGACACCAAGGCTTAGGTGAACCTGAGTTTTAATTTCAGGTGTTTATTTCTCAGCCAGTTACAAAATTTTCTCTACTGTCAGGTATCAGCTGGATGGGATATTTAGAGAACTCCAGCTACTCTAAAGCTGTCTATACCAATATCCAACTACCCAGAAAGAATGGAAAACCTCCAATTATCTGCTCCTGAAGCCAGTGCTTCTACCAGAGCATCAGTTATTTTGCCCATCACCGGACTTTACACCTTTCTCACTAATTACACAAAAAAATAAATCAACCTGGCACCAACATGGAAAAAAATGATGGTTTTTAGCACTATTAGAATGGACCATAATGAAGAAAATGCTGAGCTCCATGTGTACGGCCTCAGTGAAAAGGATGAACTGGAAATCACTCCAGCCAGGTCAGGGTGGTGCCCCCCTCACGCTGGTTTGTGTCACCTTTTAATGACTCAGAAACAGAGGGGGAAAACATCCTGCAGATGATCCTGGTTCTCAACTGCTACACTGGAGATGGAAATGTCAAACAGAGGTGGCTCAGAGTCTTCACCTTTATTCCACAAGGAAACTGGCATTTATCCGAAACATGTTACGAAGTCCTACTCTGGTATCACCTGCTCTATCAGGCAACAGGAGATCTCTGACAGTCTGATTTCTGCTGGCAGTTCTGGACTCAGAATCACAGAACACTTTAAAGGTCATCTTAGTCCCTTGCAATGAGCAGGGACACCTCCCACTATCCCAGGTCCAACCCGGCCTTGGACTCTGCCAGGGATCCAGGGGCAGCCACAGCTTCTCTGGGCACCGTGTGCCAGGGCCTCCCCACCCTCACAGGTAAAAAACTTCTCTCTTGTATCTAGTCTAAATCAAGCCTCTTGCAGTTTAAAATCATCATGCCTGGGCCTGTCCCTCCATCCCTTGTCCCAAGTCCCCTTCCAGCTCTCTTGGAGCCCCTTCAGGCCCTGGAAGGGGCTCTAAGGTCTCCCTGGAGCCTTCCCTTCTCCAGGTGAACACCCTCAGCTCTCCCACCCTGGCTCCAGAGCAGAGGGGCTCCAGCCCTTGGAGCATCTCCATGGCCTCCTCTGGACTCGCTCCAGCAGCTCCACATCCTCCTGATGTTGGGGGTCCCAGGTCTGGAGGCAGCTCTGCAGGTGGGGTCTCACCTGAGCGGGGCACAGGGGCAGAATCCCCCCTGCCCTGCTGCCCACGCCGAGGGATCAGCCCAGCACAGGGTGGAGTTCTGGGCTGTGAGTGCACATTGCTTCCAAAACATGGAAGGAAGGCTACGGACACCTTTTTTTCAAAGGAGTAACAAAAACCAACAGGTACAGAAAAGCTGAGTTTGGTCCATAGGTAAAGCAGAATTCCCTTATTCTCCACAACAGTTCCAAGAGTTTCAAGCCTTTACCCTTGCAGGACCACCAGGAGCCTCTTGCTCTTCCCAGCACGCGCGGCCTGACGGACCCCGAGGTTCTGCTGGGCCTCCAGGAGCCCGGCCAGGTAACGCTGGAAGTGGGAGGCACTGAAACACTCCGGACTGTCCATGGTCTGCCGATAAACACTCCACCTAAACCACAGACAACGAGGCAAGGAGTTCACGTGCTGTGACAGAACAGTTCTGTTCTCTTCCTGTTTTGAACCAACAGACCAAAATGAAGTTTGACAGCCCAAAGATTCCACATCTCTCATCACGATCTCGTTCCACTTGAGCATGTGGGAAAGGGGAATTTACTTGGCTTTCTATCATTTCCACGTTCTTTACATGACTGCCAAAGGGGTTTGGGGGTGGTTTTTGTTGTTCTTCAATAAAGCAATGTTCAGCTTCAATGTTTTTCAAAGTTGTACATCGTATGAGTAATTCTGATCACTGGCAGTGATGCAGTAAACAGAAATTACACAAATCCAATTCAAGACTCTGGGCATGAAAATATTTCACTGCAAAAATGGAAAGTAACAATGACCTTTGCAGGAAAACAGGAGGAGATGTGTTATTACACAACCTTCAAAAGTCACCTTACGTGTTTGCCCTATAACAGAACCACAAAACTCTTCTGAATCAACTTGATAAAATCAATTCATTGAGTTAAAAGGAAAAAAACAGTGCAGAACATGGCTAAGATTAAATGCTAAGGTGTTTGGTTTTAAGAATTAAAAGCATGAGATTTTTTTTTTCTGATTTTCCAGAAGCTCTATCAACACACAGAGTGGCAGATTACGACAACAGATTTATCTCACTGCCACACAACAGATGTCTTCAGTGTACCTCCTGCTCCTGCTGAATAGAAATCACTCTAATTGAAAAACAATGCTGTTTTAAGGCAAGGACTGTTAGTACAGTCTTTTCTCAAAAAAAAAGGCATTTTAGAATTACTACAAGTCAATAAATGGAAGCTCTTCACCACACGGAATAAGCAACAAAGAAATCTGTGTTGTTTTCTGTCTAACTGTATAAATTTAAGTGCAAATCTACCTGGCAGTCTGAAATTAGGTTTAAAAACCACCAAATGAAACAGTGATAATTTTTTTTTCCTTCATGCCAAGCTGTTTTTCTGGTGATCAGTGTAAGCAGAGCTGCACCAACCTCCCGTGCTCCTTGGTGAAAGTGACAAGGAAAGCACACAGGTCACTGGAACGGCATCCTGGAAGCCCGGTGATGATGGTGATGATCACCTGCAACACAGGGAACAGGGGAAAAGGGAAGTCTAAACACAAAATAACCACAGAAACACTGGTGCAGACACCAAAAAGGTTGTTTCCCATGATTCATACAGATTTTCCTTTCTTTTTTAAAAATACACAGTTAAACCTACCTTAAAATCAGATTTTAAAGCGTTTTATAAAGTGTTTATTAATTGTCAGTATGGTCTCTGAAGCAGACCCCAGGAAATAAGTCTACCACCATACTGCAATACTCCAAGGAAAGATTATATTCCTGCTGCTCTGGCTTTGTTTTCAGCAGATTTCAAATGCTGGGAAGCTCCAAGGAAATATTTTCTCTGAAAATGCTATTTAAAGCACGCCTTAAGTCAGACAATTGTTATTGCCCCTATAGAGAAAGGAGTGTTGTACAGATAATATCAGCAAATGTTAAATATCATGTGCTACCTCTATGCTATTTAAAGGACTTTTATGTTCCAGAGAACAATTCAGTTAAATTATTCAGCAATTCATAAAAACAAGCTGCTGCTTTAGGTCTAAGTCTCTCTGGACATTAAAGAAAACAGTTCACTTAAACATCTACGCTTCATTTTCTGCCTCTATTTCATCAGGCTGAAAAGGCCATTTGCACTTCCACAAGATCGTTTAAATGGAAAAGAATTAAGTGTGTAACCAGGAAAACAAGGCAAGAAACTGATGGTAGTGGAGGAGGAGGCAGAGCATGGCTGAACATGATCAGTATTTTATTACACTACAGCAGAACTACTGACAGAATATTCTAAATATTCTATATGAGGGCTAGGAATTACTGTGGAGATGTTTCCTTACCTTATCACCTTCTGCTTTGCTATCAGGAATGGTTTCTGATTGCTGGAGAAGGACAGGAAGATGTGCTCTCATCACTGGCTTGGTACTGACGCTGCTGACTGTGAAGTGCTGCACAAACCTTCCAAAAATAAAAGGTTTATTTCCATATAATTGACAGCAGAAGATTTTATTCATATAAATAGCTGGGAAATCACTAAAACAAGAGTATTAAAAGATCAAGCTAGAGAGCAAGTAATTCATCTCAGAAGAAAAACATCCTAGTGTAAAGGCAGAATGATTTAATAAACAATTTTTAGATGGGTATCACATCTACCAAAGTATTTTTGTATCATTTCTGACAGAATGGATCCCTTGAACACAAAAGTAATTTCTCACCTCTCCAATTCTGGAATGGCAGCAGACAGTTTCAGCTCCCTGCATCTTTCCCCAGAAGAAAAAGACACGGCATTGAAGAGCTTCTGAACACTGGAATGCCTAAAAGAAGGAAATTAATTAATTATTTAAAGGAGAAAACTAAAAATTTATCTTCTTTAAACAACATAGCTATATATTAAATGGTACCAAAAAAAAGATAAAGTGAGTGTTGCATTAGGAATGCAACAATTCTTTTTTAAATTATCAAAACCAATAAATAACAGCATTTTTCTGATTGCAGTTGCTGTGTAACTGCACTGCACTGGCAGGAACTTACAGCCTCTTCTGTTCCTCGGACAGGAATTCCTCCTGGACAACCCTTAAAGATAATCCTGAGTTTGTTTGGTTTTGCCATGAAGAGAAAACCTGGAACAAACCAGACCTGTGCATGAGTGTCATTTGTTTTCCCAAATTTGTTTTGCATTTGTTTAGGAATTGGTTTTGCTCACCTAAAAAAACTAAACACATTTTCACAAGCCATTAAATATTGCACAATCCTGGGTTTGCTGCAAGAGAAGCTGTGGCTGCCTCATGCCTGGAAGTGTCCAGGTGCTGGATGGGGCTTGGAGAAACCTGGGATAGTGGAAGGTTCCCTGCCCACGGCAGCAGGTTGGAATGAGATGTGCCTTTAGGCCCCTCCCAACCCAAACTATTTAAGAATTCCAATCCACACATCAGATTTTGTAACCTTTTCTTTGGCTGGACTGGAATCGCTTTAGGAATTTACTGAAATGGCCTCGTTTTCCCTGATAAAAATGTAGGAGTTTATAGCCCAAGTGCCCTACAGCAGGAACTGAATTAATACAAGTCTCTTTGAAGCACTACTGTAATTTTCATAAGGTGAGATTGCAGCAATCATGACTCGAAATTTAGGAAAAACTCCATTCCCTCCCAAACGAAAAGGAAACCCTTCGTTTCTCTAGGGAATGTTTTGGCTCACATCCTATTGCTCCAGCCAAGACGCATTAATTTGAATGGCACTGTGAACCTAGAAATCAGCTTCAGATGAATCACAAAGTCCCGTCAGTGTTTGGTATTTCCCTTCTTTCCAGAAGTAAAGGCAACAGCCATTGTCATTTTTCACAATAACTGTCTGCAAGACAAAACAACTGGGGGGGGACACGACTGCCTTCCATTAAAAGCTCAGCATCCGAAACACAAGGGTAGGAGATAAAAACCGTCAAAATAAAATACACTTTTGATATTAACGAAGGCAATATTGCTCACACAGAAGGATCCACACAACTAAAGAAATGACCACTTCGAAACACACAGAAGGGACTCAAAGAAATGCCTGGGAGGGATGGAAAAAAAGGAATGGTCAAGGGGAAATTGTGTTCTGTAGGAGTCAAAGGGTTGGGAATAAAGTGAAAACATAGGTCAGGCTAAGAAGTGGAAATATATCAGGCCTTTTTGTATAATTTAATGAAAGTTTAAAAAATAGCTGCTATGGCATTGAAGAAAAAAAATGAGAGAAATCAACACATCCCAAAGCCTAAACAAATCCTCCTCCTGTACCCGTCAGAGTGAGGATGTGGAAGGCATCACCCCATCCTCACAGGGTCTGCACATCAGATTTCAGCTCTGTGGGCTCAACATCTCAGTTTTTAACAAACCCAGATCTGGGGTTAACAGGGCAGTTGCCATTCCCTATTTCCAGGAGGCTTGGAATAATCAAAGCATAGGTCCAGTGAGTGAGGAATCAGGTCAGATAGTTTAGAAGAGTAGAAGTAGCACCTAAATTTTAGTGAATCTTTGTAAGCTGTGAGGCACACAGACTTTTTTAAAAAGAATTCTGGAGGGAATCAATAAATACCTGAAGGCAAATACTGACAAAACACAATAATGTATATTTCCATGGCTTACACCATCAGGTACACTCAAATCTGATGAAGAGTTTTGTTCATGAGAGAACATCCCGAAGACAAAAGATTTGTTTTATCTCCTTGAGCAAAGCAACTGGTGTGGTGCCAGATGAGAAACTTAAAACTGCCCAAACTGAACCTCAGTGTGGAACTGTTCAGCAAAAAAAAATGCAATCAAAGGAGGACAGGAATAAATAGCCCTGAGAAAAAGCAGCAGAGGAAAACAAATACCCTCATCTCAGATACTACAGTTTGGATATCTACAGCCAAAACCCAGATCAAAAGAAAAGCAATACAGCTATCAGAAGAAAAAAGAACTTTTTATAGGCATAGATTAAAAAGGATCTGGTTTTGTTTTATTACGCCAAATAAAGCAGAAAGAATAGGTCTGAGATTTTCTGAGTGTCTCGAGGATGTGTTCTGGTAGAGAAAAGAAAAATAAAACAGATATAAAAGCAGAATTAATAAAATAGGCTGAAAATTCAAATACAAACAACAGATTCCCAACCATTCACAAAGTGCAACAGTGGGAGGAATTTAAACACTTAAGATAAAAGGAGGAGGCATTTTATGGTACCATTAATACAACCAGTGGGGACTACTCACTGAGCTAGGTGGTCTTTTCCAACCCAGTGTGATGAGCACATCCTAAAACCCTTGTGAAGTCCTAAAATCTCCAGGCTCATTTCCTCAAAAGCACTATTGTTATAAAGTTTGCTTTATTAAAAGCCTCTGCAGCACAACGCACGAAGCCAATCTGCTTAGGGAATAACACAATGCCATATGGGATACTTAAAAACTTTAACTCCACCTCCCTAAGGATCAGGATCCGAATGTGTCTGACCACAAAAACACACAATGGAACCTCTGCCACTCCATCCAATCCCTGTGGCCAATTACACACCAGGGCTACATTGAAAGGCAGCTCAGAAGAGGAGCTTTGAGAGCCCTCGCTGCCTTCAGAAGGCAAAGTGAAAGCACATGGGGAGCATAAAACTCAACGAGCACCACCATCCCTGGAAATTCACACAGAAATCCCAGGTTCTCACACATCTTCAGCACACAGAGCGATTCTGTGGTTTCCCCCCCACCCCAACTGAACTTTTTTTTTGCTTTACCTGTGAATAAAAAGCTTTATAAATCTTTCTTTTGGGGAAAAGTGCAATCATCAGGAAGTTGTTCTGGGTATGGAATTCAATGGGTAGATGAGGAAGCAGGGAACTTTTGAAGTCTACGAAGAGAGCAGCAACAACACTGTTGGAATCCTGGAAAAGGAAGAAACAGGACAAGTTGTAATTAACATTTTCTACTTTGCATAGCACAGGAATGGAGAAGGAGGGGTGGAGCAGCCCTCAGTTTCTACTCTGCAGCTACTGGAGATATCAACAAGCTTAAAATGAAGGAGCTGAGATTGATCTAAGCACCTAAGTTCTGTCCTGAAAACAAAAGCTTGCACTCTAATATCTTCTCTTGTCCACACCAAAATCTAGACCCTTCCTCTGCTACTGCTTCAAACAACAAACTCTTTGTCTACACCCACATCCCCGACACAGACACCACATGAAAAATGAATTAAATGCCAGCTAAAAAGGTGACAAGAATGGCAAGGTGCTCTTGCAAACTCTTTGTACCATGCTCGTGAGTTTCTGACCTGAAAGGAACTGTTCTGCAACAAGACACAAGTCTGAGGCCTGTAATTTAAAGTGTCGGTCACCTGCACATTGGAAGTGTCCTGTTTCTCTCAGATTCTTTCATGAGCACAAATTCTAATAGATTTCTTTCTTTTTCACCCGAATTGTCTTTACCAACAGGAGGCTGAAGCCCTCAGGTTGTGTTTCCCTCAGAAGCACTGAACTCAGGTTGTCCAGTTTTTGTTCTAAGGAAACACTGACTTGTCTTTCTTGGGTTGTTTTTTAGTTTGTTTTGGGTTTTTTTCCCCAGAGTGGTGGGAGATGCCCCATCCCTGGAAGTGTCCAAGGCCAGGCTGGATGGGGCTTGGAGCAACCTGGGATAGTTGAAGTTGCCCCTGCACAGGGCAGGGGGTGGAACAAGATGAGCTTTAAGGTCCTTTCCAACCCAAATCATTCCATGATTCTGGATTTTCAGGCGTTGATGTGCAACTCTGCAGGATGCTGAAGTGTTTTATGTTCAAGCTTTGACTTGTAACTCTTTTCACACCCAAGTTTTACAAAATCAGAACAATTCAGAAGCATGAAACATTCCTGGAAAATGGGAATTCAATTATTTAGGGCTCAAATCAGAATTTTAGTGGCATCCACTTCACTTTCAACAGAAATGGGCAAAGAACTCACTGTACTCATCCTTGAGAAGAAAAAGCTCAAGTTGGGGAACTGTCACATAAGAATTGGTATCAACTCTGAGACATTTGCAAACAGAATCTCTCTGCTTTGCTGACTGAGGGATTAATTATAAAGATAATCCTCTCAAAGTCACTGAGGTTACTGAAGAACATACAAAAATATTCTCCTAAGAGAGAACAATTTCTTTTAAGACAAAATGGCTTTTGGAACAGAATCCACAGATCCTGGATTCTGCAGGATGGCTCAGAGATTTCCTGAGAAGTGACTCCAAGGCCAACTCATCCATGCTGCAGTCAGCATGAGAAGAGTCCAACAAATCTGCTCCTGGAAAATATTTCGGGCTCCACAAATTGAAAAAAGCTGAAAAGCAGCAGCAATAATCCCCCCAGACACGAGGTTGAAAGGAGCCAGCTCCAAGTTTTACAAGATGCTAATGTCGTTGTGAAATCTAAGTATCGCTGGGTAACATTTGCTCACTTGATGAATGGCCAGAATCTCCCCTGCCCTCCGTGCACTCCACGTCCACAAGCCCCAGGGATTTCAGGAGCTCAGGAGCAGCTCAGTGCCCAGTTCCTCACAGCACAGGAGTCTGCAGCACGTGCTGGAGCAGAAGTGCAGATATTTTCAAGAGAAAAAGAAGAATATCTCACAGGCATCGTGACAATGCTGCTAAAACATCGCACTTTGCATCGCTTTAAGGCTTGGTATCTTTTATTTTAATCTGAGCATTAAATTCTCCTTTTTCGTTTCCATCCATATTGCTGCGATAACTTTTGGGAAGAGCAACCAACAATTACCCTGCGTCTCCTGTCACTTCTTAGCTCAAACTCTCCACCCCTGTATTCTGCCAAGTCAGTAGAACAATAATACACTCCCTGTCAAGGCTTAGCTTCACACAAAAATCTGGCATCAGTTCAAGAATGATGGCCAGGTCCCAGAAATAGCAACTTTTATGAAAGTGAGTGTCTTGACTCAAACAATAAAAGGAAGGTCAGTGTTAAAATAGCTTTTTAAACTACCAAGGGGCAATCAGCGTGATGGCCAAGAAAAGGCAGCTAAGGTAAGAGTCTCTGAGCTGCTGTGTTTTCATCTCAATTGAATCACACACTTTTATTGTATTTTACTGGTTTCCTGTATTGTGTGATGAAATCACCCAGCACAATGCTGCAGGAGGCCACTGAACAAACGGGCAATACTGTACCTGAACAAAAGGGAAACTAAAGGAAGCTGATTTTTTTTTTTCCAGTGTTTAGGAAACAGTAACCAACACAAATAATCTCTCTTCCACCCTGAAGAAGTGATGGTAAACCCAGTGTCTCTGCCTTGAGGAGGAGAGAGCTGAGCTGCCATCATTAACCTCTCAATTCCCACTGAGCCTGAACACTGCTCTGGTGGCCAAGTCATAGATTCCAATATATTTTTAATAAAAAGCAGCATTTCACCCTCCAAAACACCCTATGACTTCACCATACCTTGAACTGTTCTCTATCCATCACTTCACACTGCAAGATGTTTGACGAATGTCATGTTCTGCAATTTTTCTTTTAATAAAAAGCAGTTTTCACACTATTAACACCACATTGCTAACTCCAGTACAAAATTCTCTCCTCCTTACTCACTAATTTCAGTTAATCAGCACCAAAAGTGCAGAGATCTGCATCAGTTATTACAGTTGCACAGACACTTAAAACTGAAGCTGAAATCCAAACTTTGTCCCAGGACCCAACAGAATCATTGTTAAAAATTGATATAAACTCTACGACAGTAGGAACAGGCAAAATACTCACCCCATCATAGAGAGAAATGGAACTCATGTGCTTCTTGGAAACGGAAATGCTGCCGTGGTGGGGATCAGAGAAGAGAATGCCATCAGAAAAGAAATACAATTTGCCTAAAATTTGAAGGAAAAAGGATTGTATGAGGTATAAATCAAGATTTCAGCTTCTCATGATGATTGTCTCTTCTTCCTGAGGAAGAAATCTATGTTCTTGCAGGATTTTGTTGTATTTAACAAGCAGTAAATTTGATTTGGGATAGTATTTAGTGAGCACAACCAAGGGCAGGAGTCATGACTACAACCGCCCCCACAGAACCACTTATCACAAATATTCTGAGGCACTGTTTTTCATTTAAAAGCAAAAAAATTCCACCCCGTCAAATTACAAACTTCCGGAAATACAAAGCTGACAATACAAGAACTTAAGTAAAGATTGCATCCAAAATACTTGAAAATGTAAACATTGCAACCAAGTGAACAGTGTAAAAACACGTAAGTGGAAAATTTAAACATTGTCTAAATTTAGTTTAAATTTTTAAAAATTAACTTAAAATTTACCTTTTAAATTAATATTTAACTTAATAATTAAATTTAAAATGTAACAGTGTTTAAATGCTCCATTTAACCATTATAACAATGTTTAACTTGGCCACTTAAACACTATAATATTTACATTTTGGTTCTTAACAAACCTGCACGAAGGAAAGCAGCTGAAAAAAGGGAAACAGCAAGGCTGGGTGATATAATGGGAAAAAAAATTCCACTGAAGTGGAATAGAAACTGGTATCAGCAAAGAGCTGATTTCTGACAGGCATAAGAAAGAAAATGCCCACCCTCAGTGCTGGAGCAGGCACTAAAAGCAAGATCACATCCCACACTGGGAAGTTTGTGAGTCAGCAAGAGGGAAAGGTTCAATATTTTCTTTAAGAAAAAAAAGCACAGGAATTAAAATATTCAGCTAAAACTGCCTGCACAGGTAGCACAAACAATGCTGGGAAGAAATAATACAGAAACAAAGATGTTTTACTCTTGAAATGGCAACTTGGAATAAAATGTTCAAAATTGTTCAGTATTAAGTCTTTGTTTTAATGAAAATGGCTTTAAGCTGAAGGAGAGCAGGGTTAGATGGGATATTGGGAAGGAATTTCTGGCTGTGAGGGTGGGGAGGCTCTGGCACAGGGTGCCCAGAGAAGCTGTGGCTGCCCCTGGATCCCTGGAAGTGTCCGAGGCCAGGCTGGACGGGGCTTGGAGCAACCTGGGATCATCCCACGGCAGGGAATGGGATAGGATGATCCCCAAGGTCCTTTCCACCCCAAACTATTCCATGATTCCATGCACCTTTTGCACCTCACAGTGCCATACTACAGGGCTGCAACCTCGGCAGAGCCCAGACTGGAGCACAACAAACTGGGGAACGAGATCAACTCCACTGTCACTTGACAGCCAAGAAAATCTCACACTCCTTGCAGTGTTTCATAATGGTCCTTCCATCACCTACTTGGAACTCTCCAAGAGTTAGCAAAATACTGAACTCCACAAATCTCCCCCCCCTTCAAAAAAACAAAAACAAAAACAAAAAGGAAAAAGTAAATTGCTCCTTTGGGGCACACAGAGCCAGTTTTAACAAGGCCCAAAAAACAATCCAGCGTTCTCCAGTTATTTATTGAGTGAACAAGTGCCCACAGCTCTGCATTGCAAAAGAGATGAATATCACACTCTGCATTAACCTCTCCTCTTTGAAATCTGGTCAGTTAGAGCAAATGCAGCTCCCCTTACGTGAGGGTTGCTGTTTAATTGCCTTGCACATCATTATTTATCCTCCACGCTACAGGGCAAAGAGAAAAAAGCTGAAGGTTCTCCTCTAAAGACTCTCAGCACCAAGCACTTAATGTCAGATATTTCATTACCTTCTGCTGCACATCAGCACTGTGACAGCAACACCTTCTCTGCACATCAGAATATAAAAATATCATGCCTTAAAAAGTATCTACTGACTCAAGGCACAAGGGAGGGAGGGAAATCCGACTGTCCTATCAAATTGTCTTCAGTCTTATCCCTGGGATATTCGTGTTATTGAAGTTCTTGAAGCAAAAGGCACCAAAAGAGGAGGAGTAATCCAAGACTGCTGCCAGTGATCTCGTGTCAAAAAGCTGTAACTGGATTGGATCTGAGAAGGACCAAGATCAGGCATTTTTCTGTAACACAGTGAGCACCTGTGCTGAGAAGCTCCGAATTCCTGAGAGAAAATGACAGTGGAAGAAAACTGGAACTCGTCACCTCCAGGAGGAGGCTTTGATAGGAATATTTGGCTTCGCCTCCTAAGCTGGGAGCCCATGGCACTTCTGCAATGCCCAATCTTCCCAACTTCACGTTCATGCAGACACAGAAAAGGCAGAAAACATCTGGCACCTCATCTGTTAAGGACAGGAAGAGCCAGTCTATGCGTGTTCTGAACGTGAGCTACAGAGAAAAGCCACCTCCCAGGTCTGCAAAGCCTCACTGACCATCATGTAAGAGCCCCATGTGCCTCCAAAGCCTGCAGCTCAGCAGGAATCCTCCTTCCAGGACCAGGAGTTTCAGGCAGAGGTTGGGGACAAAAGAACCAGATGTGGAATTCAACACAAGAGACTTGTAAAGGCAAATTGAAAGCTTAAGGTGATGGCACAGTTTGGCTCACCAGCATCCCAGAACATCTCTCTCTGTTTAAAAAAACAAAACAAAAACCACCAGAACAAGCGAAAAAAAAACCCCAACTACATCTCACCTTCTGCAGGCACGGCCTGTGGATTGCTGGAACAGATATACACTCCATCACCCCCAGTGAGTAAAGTGCCCAGGAAAGATTTGTCCTCCTAAACAGGAAAAAACCAACAGCAACATCACAGACTGGATCAAGGACTAACCCAGGCAGGAACATTTTCTCCTGCTTTTGCTCCACGAGAAAATACTGTATTTTCAAACAGCATCTGTCAAGAACTTTAAAAGAGTTTTATCCTGTGTGGATACAGAAGGACCAGGGAAAGAGAGCAAGGCAAGAGGATCATTTTTAAAAGCCTTCCCCCCATTTTGGTTTTGCCAGCAGCTATGAAGTTACAAGCTATTGTCACAACCACAAGGCTGAGCTTTTTTGTTTTTAGTTTGCCAATCCACTGAGCTAAAAGTATATTACATGAAAATAAATCTATTTATAATGAACATTCCTGGGAACCACAAATTACACCACAAATGTGAAACTCATGTAATTTAAGATGTTCCCAGATTCCAAATTCTTTTTTTTCCCTAGTGCTTAGAGTGTTTTCCTTTAGACATTAGCATGCTAATTAAGTTAAAAGAAAGTTGCAACAAGTTTTAGGGGCTTTTGGAAACACATGAGCTCCATGAGTAATGTTCAGTGAGACTTCCATGAAATCACAGTTTTATTAGGACTCTTTTTGCTCTTGGGTTTTGTGATTCTTTGAAATAAAGAACTCAAACTTTTACACACAATGTATTATTTTGTATGTCAAAGTCTGAAAAAGGCAGGGCAGAACAGGCAAGTCTTGTAGAAGAGAAGTAACACACAAAATAAAGGAGAGTTTGGTAGGAGCTCAAGTTTTCCAAATACTGCTTCAAAGTGTAACTTCTTAAGTTTAAAAAAAATATTTCATTTTACCTTCAATACTTGCTGTGCCTTCTCAGACAGTTTCACATCACTGTCTTCAACCTGTAGGCAGAAACAGTTTCCATTCGAATCCTGATTTTTACAAATAAAGCAAGTCTAATGTTAAATAAAAAGCATTAAAGGAGTTTTGAGGCAAACAAGAACCTCAGGTACCACAGACAGAAAAAGCCCTGAGCCCAGAGTGCTTCAAAGACAGTTTTGTCCTCTTAACACTGTGTTACCACGGGACCAAAATAGTTCCTTGCACCACAATCTCCTCATTAAATTGTTTTATAGGCTAAAATAGTATTATATAGATAGAAAGCAGTGTATCCCATCCAGTCTCATTTTTTATGAGTGTTCAAGCATGCACTGCCAAAGGGCAATGCCCAGCTTTGTTATATTCTTTGCAATTCTCTCTCTCACACAGTGTAGTGCATTAGAGCTCTGCAATCAGACCTTGCTTGCTTTTGGGCTGATCTAAAGTGCCCCATAATAAACAGAATTTTCAAAAGTCCCACTGTGCTCTTCAAAAACACCCAGACTTTTAAACAGCTAAAAACCTGATGAGGTGAAAATGAAATAATTTAAAACTTGTGCTACGGATGGAACCATCAGCTTGTTTCCACTTAAGTTTTTCACTTCTTGTCCAAATTTTAAAAATCAGAATCTGTTAATATTAAACCATTCTGTTTCAGTGCCCAAGTTCTACATTTTCCCCCAGACATCCACACTCCCATAGCAAGTTCTGCTTTGTGGGTGTGTGGGGATGAGCTGAGCCGAGGCTGTGTGCACTCACTCACCAGCCAGGAAGCAAATCTCGGGATAGCCGCGGTCAGGATAACGTGCCTGGAGTCTGGATTGATGCTGCCATCTGCAGGGAAGCCACGGGAAGCAAAGCAGTGGAATCAGGGAATTTTAAAGGTTGGAAAAGACCTCCAAGGTCATCAAATCCAACCTTTGACCTAATATATCACCATGGCCACTAAACTAACAGCACCCATATAGTTCAGAATGTCCAGTGAGTTACTTTTAAGACTCGGAATATCTTTAGTAAATATGAAAATCTTATTATTTTAAGGATTTCTGAGTGTTTAAATGAAGCTTTCACAGCAGATTAACTCCCAGTCCTCTTGTGCTATGACACACACAGAGCTGCTACAAAGTTCCAAAGAAATCCTGATTTATTCTGATCTTTCTATGGCTTCTTCCTTTGCTCTTCTCCCCACCAAAAACGTTCCAAACCCATCAGGGTAACAGCAATAACATCCACTGGAATTCCTTTGGCTCTCCCGTCACAGCAAAGCCAACAGAAGGACAAGAGTGGTGGTAGAATTTAAAACACTCACCTTTTTCTTTGACCTGTATCTGTGATGTCAGAAAGGACTCCGAAAACACAACGGATCCCAAGCATCCTCTCCCCGTGAGCAGGTCTGGAATGTCAAACACCATCATAGATGCCTGCAGCAATCCAGCAGTGGGAGGGAAAGGGAAGAGAAAGCAGAACTTGAAATATTTCAATTGAAACAGCAAAATCTGTGTGTTTCAAACATCTCAAACCACCACTTCTAGAACGTGGTGAAAACCCGAGATCTCAAATCTGAGTTAATGTTTTATTCTGAATTCTAACTTCTTGTTAAATCTGTTCCAGCATCTGAAATCTCTCTCATCTCTCCCCTTATACTTGTATTCCCATAAAAATCTCAGCATGCCCCAGAAAACCAGCTAATTGAGCTCTATTTCCTAATTAAATAAATTATTATTATTATTATTATTATTACTTACTGTTTTGATCAAACTCAGGCTATCCTCATTTTCTAACGGAGTAATTCTAGAACAACAATGATAATTAAATATTTAAAAGTTAGGTCATTTTTCTGTGACTCCCCAGCAGCCAAAAAAGCGCTTTCATTTTAAAATAAACTCTTATTTGTGCAGGTCATTTCAGCCAATTAGTGTGGGGATTAAATAAGCACAAGTTCATGCTATCTCTCAAGTTAAAAGCATTTTTAAAACGAAACTCTTAATGAGCTCATGCTGCTTCTACTCATTAACAGTTAATAAAATTAGTCTGCCCAGCTGCTTTTTATTCCTTTTAAGGTTTTTAAGATTCCACAGAATTACAGATATGCAATCACTGAACTATCTCATACCCAAAAGCATTTAGCACATCTCCTATGAAATACTCAAACACACAAGGTTTTTGCAGCAGTTCCAAGAGAAGAAAAATTAATTTATTACTGTATGAAAAGCACTAATTAATAACAAGAAGCTGTAAGACAGTGATACAAACCTGCCATGGTTGTTCACAGCCTGAATTTGAAAAGCGATTTTGGAGCTGCAGAACAGAAGTTGTACAGGTGAAACGTGGGGTTTGTACTCTTAAATGTAAAAAATAAGCAGGAATAGACTTAAAAGAAGTGATTAAGAAAGCAGGAAAATGGAATAATTATAATGATTTTTAAAGTCTGAATGTATTATGAAGTCTTGAAATTTGGCAGTCAGGCAAGTTCAGTTTAAAATTAATATTTTTCAGTTTATGATTGATTTTTTTTCCCCCTGAAGAAGCCAATCCAGTGGCACAATGAGCAATCAGTAACCATGGAAATACACACCGTAAAGCAGATTTCAGCTGTGCTAAGCCAAGGGTGTCTAATGTAGACAGCAGCACCTGCTCTGCCACCTCCTTTGCCTGAAAGAAAGAAATAAAGAATAAAATATCCTTTCCCATCCTTCCAAATCCCAGCAGCTCCAGGAGCACCCATAAAAGACCAACAAGAGACACTGAACAGTAAAACACTGATGCACCAGGCTAAAATTTGTTTCTTTCACAGATCTCATTTTCCTTACTAGGAGGTCAGGAAAATTCACAAAAAGATGGAAAAACCAACTGGAGACGGGTAAAATTAAGACACACTCTGAAATCTCTCTTTTTTTTTAACCAGAATTCAGAGACGGGTTGGAGGCCCACGGTACGAACTCGATTCGTGTCACGACATCGAAATGATTTTGGTTTTCGTTTTGGTTTGCACGTACATCTCATACTGCAAGCAATCCAAATCAACAATTACAGAGAGAGAACAATTACAGGGGGCTTCATTTACCTTGGATTCAGTGGAAGTTTTAGCATAGCACTCAATGCCAGCAAGCACAGCCTCTACAACAGCAGAATATATTTGCGACAACAGCGTACTGAAGAGAAATACAAACACAACATTTACTGGACAGGTAGAGTTTTCTTCCTCCTCTCTTTAAAAGGAGCAGTTTTTCCTCTCATTGCACAACTCCCTTAATAATAAGGAGGGGGTCTTTGTTGAAATAAGTGGAGAAGTAGCTTTATAGTTAAGCTTTCTGTTTCAGAAAATTCAATTAGAGCAAGGAAATTGCTCGAATTACAGGATATTTTGGGAAAATACCTCTTGACACAAATGTATCCGGTGCTTTTGTTAGTCAAGAATAAAAAATATGTTTTACTGTTGACTTTTGCTGTAGTTGGGTTCAGAACCACAGGCTAAATGCAGGGCCTGGACTGCCAGGACACAGGGAATGGCTACACATCAACAGAGGGCAGGGATAGATGGGATTTTGGGAGGGAATTGTTCCCTGTGAAGGTGGTGAGGCCCTGGAATGGATTTCCCAGAGAAGCTGTGGCTGCCCCTGGATCCCTGGAAGAGTCCAAGGCCAGGCTGGACAGGGTTTGGAGCAGTCTGGGATAGTGGAAGGTGTCCCTGCCCACGGCAAGGGGGTTGAAATGAGATGATCTTTAAAGCTCTCTTCCAACCCAAACCATTCCACAATTCCATGAAATCTCAATCCCAACTTAGTCCAATTCCCTTCTTAAAAGAGGACTGAAAAAAATGTACAGAAATAAACCAAAGTCAGGTGAAGCCAGGAATGACTTTCAGTTATTTCACAACTCCAGAACCACTGGGAAAAACCCACATGTGCCCAACCAAGAAACATCAGGCCCTGTTTTCCTGCTAAATTACAACAAAAAGGTGAGCACATCAACAAAATCACTGCTTCCCTAGATTTTAAGTCCTCTCATTATGCCACTGCCAATATCGAGGGAGGGAAGAGGGCGGAGGAAAGAGAAGGATACAGCATTTAAGCCATATGCAAAGCACTCCTGAAGGATGGAAAAAAAGCATCTGAAGATCCCAAATGTGGAGGAACCTCAAAATGCACCAAAGCTTGTCTTTAGTCATCCCCAACAGCAGCAAGTGATTTTAAAATTCGGCCTTCTCACTGCTTTTTCAAGTTTCTTGAGTGTAATTTCTTGTACTTTCATATGCACTTAGCATGTTTTCACTGCACCCAGTAAAGGAATAGAATTCTTTTCTATTATAATTCTCCCAGACTTTGTAACTATTTCTATTTTCCCTCAAATTCACCTATATATTTGTAGGAAAACACCTCAGCGAGGTGTCCTTTACCTCACTCTTCTTCCCATTTTAACATCTGAAAGTTAGGAGTGCAAAATGTAAAATAACACAGCTTTTCTGTTGTTGCTTTTGAAGCATTTTCTTAAAAAAGTAAAACCACAAAATTTACCCCAGTTCATCCTTCAATTTACAGAGTTGGTTTATGCACTCCAGCCAATCAATACAGCCAAATTTGGACTGAATAATGGTTATAAAATACTTTTAATTTCACTTTTTATAAAATACTGATGACTGTAAGAACCAGTTACAGGACTCAATGCAAACGAAGTCAAAAATCATGAGTTCAGGTTTGCCAAAAAAGCCAGTTATGCTGCTGTTGTTGAAATTAGATTATTTAAACCAATTACAGGGATGCTGCCAAGAAAAAGATATTCTTTTAAAATTACTGCCTTTATCAACCCCTGCTTTGTTTAGAGCTTCCCTACTCATCTTGATTAAAAATGTACCTAGTACAAAGGATTTTCGAAGAAGGACAAAAAGTGTTTGAGGAGAACATAGAGGCAAGAAAAATACCTGTTGGAATTCAGTTTTCTATTAAAAAAAGGAGAAATCTGCTGCTCAGTGCAGTTAACTCCATTTTTACGTCTCACAATTACCAAGAGTCAACAGTATTTAGTGTGAGAGCACTGACACATCTTTAATATCTTTAATATCTTGCTACCAGGTCATGCAGCTTTGCAGAAGCAAAAACAAGCTCCTAAAACGATCCCAACTCACAGGAGGACAAAATCTCTAAGGAAAGGTCTGGTTTATCAAGAGAGAGAGCAGGACCAAAGCAGATTATCTACTGTGTTCTCCAAGCTGGACAGGGATCTACAACATGCAGAGGAAGTGGACATCAACACGGATAAACAAAATCTGATTGTGAGAAGGTTAAAAAGTGCAGAAGCTTTGCAGCTTCCACACTAAAAAACTAACTTTCATCTAACTTTAACACAGTGAATTTCCTCACAAGTTGGAGCGTTCCCTGTTGGCATTTTCACTAAGCATCATAAATCTTAGACATTGTTCATGAAACTGGTCTAAAAATTACTTTTCCTTCCATCTGTGCAAGATGCTACAGTGTGAGGTACTTTTCCCCTTGGTATATATGAAGTATCTTTTAAAATTATTTAAGTAACTGTTAAGATTTTTTTTTTTAACTACAATTCAAGCAAAATTCACTAATTTTTCCTTTCCTACTCTGCTGCTGTCACACCAACAACTCCTAGTGCACCCACAAACTCTCCACGAGCATTTTGCCTTTGAAACCCCATCCCACGCACATTATTCTGAATAAAAACGTCTCTGCAAATGCCAACAGCCACTAAAAGCAGGTTTCACCTACTGCCACGAGGTAGAAAGAGAGAAGAGTAAAGGAATAATATAAAAAGCTGGCAGCTTACACTTGGTCAGCTTGCTTGTGCATCTCGTTGTCATTTCCTGTATTAAAACAAGAAAGGTTTGGTTTTAAACATGTCGAGAACATTTCTGCTGCACATCTTACACGGAATTTATCCAGTATTTTATGTTCCTAGGGCAAACACAGGCTTTAATTCCAATCCTTCAACCGTCCTCTCTTCAGCTTTTCTGAGCTCAGTACGGTTTCAAGATAACCCTAAGGACTGACTTTATCCATGGACTCTTCCAGCCATTTAAAATACACAAGAAAATGGTTTTTAAAAATTTTACATGGCTTGTTTTTATTTGGGAATACAGCTATTGTAACTCATTATACTGGGCCCAAAGCAGATGATAAAAGACAAGAGTGAAAGAATTTTCTTTATCCTTTTAAAAACCCTCAGTTACTTGGTAACTACCAGTTTGAATTACTATATTTTTGGAGGCTGTTTTTTCATAAACCCATACGGAATATGGACTTAAATATTTGTTTAGTACTTAAAAAAGGGTCTGCACTCTCAGACCTGACAGATTTTATGTGTAACACTCAGATCTGAGATTTTACCCACAAAATCTGCTATGATTTCATGCACTAGCTACAGAATCTACCACTCCACAGCCTGATGCTCATAAAGGAAGGAAGGCTTTTAATTGCTACAATTTTTCATGGAATCAGAGGTAATAACTGCCTTGGTATATTTAATGTACTTACCCAGGAAAGGAATGTGAGTGGCTCCAAAAAAATAGGTCCTTGAACAAGCCAGAGGTCCCTTTGGAGATACACACTGCACTACCTAGCAGTCAGTATTAATGAGATACAAAAAGCCATCAGTAAAACAAATTGCTGCAATAATTAACCATTAACTACATTCCCCTTAAGTCTTCTAAGCACTGACAGACTACAGAAGTTTACGACACAGACGGAACTGGATTGTGAAAAAGCAACTTACGTTTTCAAAGGTCTATTTCACTTTTGACTTGACCTGAATGGTCGCAAGACTTTGGAAAGGAGATGAGCTCTGACTTGTGTTTTCAATTTCCTATGTCAACTGCTCTTTTCATGAAGAGGAAAGTGTGTCAGGTTCCCATAACTATGCTGGCACTTGGTCTTATTTACTATTTTCATGACACCCTATTAAAACAGTATCACCTGTACCTGTAAATAAACCACCTTTTTAAAAACAGCATCAGAATCCGAGGACAACAGATGGAGCAAGTACATCAGAGTAACACTGTACTTGCACTTTCAAAGGTATCAAATGGGATCTTATTGTTAACAAGGGAAGAAAAGACAGAATTGAAAGTGTTTTGACAGAAATAGTGTTAGAGCAGCAAATGGAGGATGAGATTTCACCAGGATGCAAAACCACTCCTTTCTCAGGCTCTGGACACGTGATTTGTGCCCAGAACCCCCACGTCCATCCATCCCTGAGGCAGCTCCACATGAAATGTTGACAAGCTCATGAACTCATGGCCTCACTCATGCGCTCACTCCACCATGGCCTGCGCTCAGCCACATCCACCTGCTCAGGGCTCACACCACTGCCACTCCCAGAGCCCCTGGAGGCAGCAGGGAGCTCTCTCCACACTCTACCTCTCTCCTCCTTCGCTGCCAGTTGCCTTCTGGAGCCACCCAGGCCCTCCAGCCAGAGGATCTCAAGTCCCTGGGGTCGCTTGCCCAGGCACGGCCCCTGCGCCGCGGTGCAAAGAGCCATGGACCTCAGCAAATGTTTAACAACCAAGCTTCCACTTGGGGATGGAAACAAGTTAATCTTTACAACTTCATCAGAACAGTCCTGGAACTACGAAAGACTTTTCAGAGTTTCATCAACAGTTGCTGAGCACACACTGGAATTCGGATACACGTCAGTATCCCAGGTTTATTTGCAAAGGTGTTATCCAAAACAAGTGGATTTTCATTTCTTTTTTAAGAAACAGCTAAACAAATGTGATTAAAATAAAATCTGTGTGTCACAGTAAGTGTATCACAGAAGATTTTCACTTTGTTGTGGCCAGGACACACATCCTCACAAACAGCATTTCCCTCTCCCCCACCCACTTACAGCACCAGTTGTCTTTTTACAGAGAATAAATTATTTTAACTCATTCAGCTGCTTAAGAATCCTGTATGCTTTAACACAGAAAGAGCAAATTTGTTTTTTAAACTGATGGATTGCTAAGGTGCTTTATGTTAAGAAGAATTAAGTATTTAACGCATGGCAGGTAAGCACAAAAAATATACGAAGAAAAAGAGAATATACAATGCTTTAAAATCTCAGCTAACTTCTCCAAAGCCTTACCATATGCTTGGCAGTGCTTCCACCAAGGCCAGTGTTTCGAACGAGATGTCCTTCAGATGGAAAATTAAAATTCCCAGAGTTCAAGTTTTCCTTCGTGGAGTGGCTGCCAAACAGGACAAAGGGCTGCCGGCTCGGGCTGAGGAGGAGAGAGGGAATCACCACCAAAATATCACAGTGAGTTTACAAACAACAAATGAAATCAAAGCTTTCAAGCGTGATGGACCAACTGCAGAATTTCTCACTACAAAAGTGGGATCAAAGAAAATTTCTAAAGCTGAACAAAGCCCAAAGCTCCAAAGAAAAAATCCACTTGCATTAAAAAGATGGTAATTTCTTTCAAATACAATAATGTATCTCAAGGCTGTTCCCAAATGCTCTTAGAAGATTCTTTTATCTTAAACTGCCTCGAAAAGCTGCTTAGTTTAAAATTCACCATCTCGAAAAACCCTGAAATGACTGTGCTGGAAACAAACAAAACTATTCTGGGTTCAGTTCTGGCTTTGGGCCCAAGACTCAGCTGGAGAGGTCAAGGATTTTCTTTTCATTATTGCAATGCAAACAACAGAGGATGCTGCCAGCAGTAAAGAGCATTGAACTCCACTGGTTTATTCCAAACACAGAAGAATGCGTAGAGAGATTCAAGTAGCTAAACAAACCTGGATTTAGCTCACAAAACAGCACAATGTGGATTATGCATCCCAGCCTTCAGCTGAACAACACCTTTCAGTTAAAACTCTGCCAGAGAATTACAGGATGGTTTGGGTTTGAAGGGATCTTAAAGATCATCCCAGTCCACCTCCTGCCATGGGCAGGGCCACCTTCCACTACCCCAGGTTGCTCCAATCCAACCTGGCTGGGGTTTCCAGGGATGGAACGGGAAAGGAACTGATCATAATGCACAAAATTTCATGGGATATGTAAGAACTACAGCATTAAATCCTGTGAAAATTCAGCTTATCCTTCCAGGAAGTGCCTTTGCATGGTTTTTTTTCAATATGAGATGGGATATACTGAGATGATCCCACAAGGAATTTTAATCATTATGGCATCAGGGATACAGAAATAAAATATTGAGGTAGTAGTGACACACCAGGGAATAATGAGTAATAATTACCTGTTATCTGTTATATGGCTTGAGATCATGCCATGGCTGAAATAACTTCTGAAGGGCTGTGAAGAATTGAAAAAACAAATTATTAAGAAGTACATGGACAGAAGTGTGAAATATCCTATCATTAAGAAAAAACCTGAATTATCCTTCTCAGAGAGAACTCCTGAACCCTCAAAAAATACTTCCAACCTCCATAAACAAACATAAACACCACAAAGTCTCTCCTATTATTAAATCATTGAATGGTTTATGTTGGGAGGGACCTTAAAGCCCATTTAGTTCCAACCTCCTGCCATGGGCAGGGACACCTTCCACTACCCCAGAGGAAGCAACAAAATGCTTCAAAAAAAGCAACAAAATGCTTCAAAATGCATCAAAAAAGCAACAAAATGCTTCAAAATGCTTAAAAAAGGCAACAAAAAGCTTCAAAAGCAACAGCCACCCCGAGAAATCCTGTGCTATTTTCTCCCATGCTCTATGCTCTCCTCAGTTATGTTTGAGGTTTGATATGTGCAAATTCAACTGCTTAAGCCCTGCACACACCAGATTCCATCCAAATGAAAGTTAATCGACCCACAAATATCTCTTGTGCAGATATAAAGCACCTAAATTGAATTATCAGCGAGCAAACACTCGACTGAATTACCCCAGCAGTCCTAAGCCATCATACCACGGATTTTTAAGGTGGGTGGTGACTTAAAAAAAACCCAAACCATGCGTTTTTATTCCTCGAACGTGAAAGGTGAGATGGGATAGGGGGAAAAAAAACTAATATAATGCTGAGTAATTATTCCTTCTGCATGGCTAACGGCAGGATTTTTGAGGATTGCTGAAGCAGGCCTACCTCCCCCGCCTGAGATTCTGAGAGCTCCAGAATGAAGGGAATTTCAGTGTCAAAATTAGCAAAAAAGTTGGTCCACTGGTGTTCAAAAATCATTAAATCCTAGAAGGAAAATATTTGACATTACTTCCCAAAGCAAGTGTTAGAGAAAGGAAGGCAAAGGTGACATTTCATTGGAATACAGACTGCCCAATGGAACAATCAGCTCAAGAAAATTAATATATTTCAGAAGATAAGGACATTCTGCTGGGTTTCAGGGTGTCTTTTTGTGGGTGTGTGTGGCTTATGTTTATTTTTTTCAGAAAATTTAAGTCAATTTAACAACAACTTTCAGGCTGAAAAGTTCAAATTATGATAAATAGGTCTGCTCAGAGAGTAGGACAAGTGCCAAACATTAATCTCACATCCACACAGAGAGGGGGAAGTGAAATATCAGACAGCAATTACTTAGACTGAGAGCCCCGTAAAAACTTCACGATATTTTAATTTTCATTACAGTAGTTGATTAAACAACCAAATTGGTGTGAACTACTAATATTTTATTAATAAAGGATAATTACTG
>VZTD01004879.1:320971-342055 GCA_013397725.1 Rhagologus leucostigma
ATAGTATATAGTATATAGTATACAGTATATATTACATATTATATATTATATATATATAAATTACAAGTACTAATATTCATACAATGCTTGCTCCTTTAGCACTGAGATCAGAGCATGGCATTCGTGTGATAATCCCTTCCCACTGTTTGTATTTCCCAAAGCATCCAGACAGCCACTGAGTGTCACTGTTCCCCACTTAAAGGAGTTACAAAGCATCCTGAAAAGTGCTTTTTTTCTCCTGGAAGAAAGGCTTTGTGTTAAACGGGATTTTTTAACCCTTCTTGCTGCAAAAGGATGATTAACACACAAATACACAGCAACTTCATGCACTTTGTACGTGGTTTAATGACACGAAGAAAAACTTTTAGGAGATTTTCAGACAAAAGTAAGAAATTCAAGGAAAGCAAGACAAGTTATTTCGGTGTTTTGCAGAGTTTGTGGTAGATTTAAGGAATGGAAGGAGACTCTGCAAGCAACAGCAGGCAGAGCCTGTAGATTGAGTCCATAAATGTAATTAAACCAAACAAAATCACAACACTTCTACTCTGTGGTTACACCAAGCACGAGCTGATGCAGAACATTTCACCTGCGTTACCTCAAAGAGCAAATCCTCCAAGGACACAGGATCCATTTTGCTGTAGGTCTTCCACAAGTCAACACTGACATCCATTAACTGAAAGAGATTTTAAACACATTTCTGTGAAAAACACCACGAAGAAGGAGGCCACAGATTCAGGTTTAGGCTGCACTGAGACAGCCTTTAGCACACTGCCCTGCCTAACAGTGCTTCTTAACTCTGATTTCACAAATATTTTTACCCTGTTACAAAAGACCTGAGCAGATACAAGTGCAGAGATTCATCTCCTCGAGTGAGGGTTTGAACTCCGTGCAAATCTTTCTTTGCACCCTTCAAACAAATCATTTCACAAAGCTTTTCAGTTTAATAGCAAAGAACAGCACGAGCTGGTGCAGGCTGAAGGGCAAGGTGAGTTTTCTGAGTTAAGACAGCCAAGAAGCAGATTCCAGGGTTACTCATCCTGAACACCAGCCAATTCTTGCTCCAAGCTAATGTAAATTTAGGCTAAGACAGTTTAACTTTGCAATCTTTTCTTCCAAGTAGCAGGATGATGCATGTGAGAATAATATTTAACAATATATTCTTAAGGGATGCTTGTAACTGAATGATTCTGCATTTACAGGGTAAATGCACTCAGTTAAAAATGCAACACTGGCTGGAATTTTCCTGAGCCACTGCTTTACAGTTATTCCAGGTATTTATGTAATTAGGTATGTTAATAATGATTTCCCAGAGTTCATTTCCATTCCATTCCTAAAAATACAGTAAATTTTCTAAATTACAGCATCTTGAGCAACTCTGATTTCTGCAGTAAGAGAGAAACTGCCCTTAAAACACTGGGAAAAATCCTGAATTATCATCCTTTGAGTATATCCAAATTTAAGAGAACACACGGCAGAGGGAAAATCTCAGAGGGAAAGTCTGAGCTGAAAATGCAACTAAAAACTCTTCTTTTAATAATAACAAGTATTAATTCATAGATCATTTACAGTGATCCCAAATACACTTCCCTCCCAGCCTGGCTTCCTCCCCCATCAGTGACACAGAGCAGCTGCCTGACAGAGAACCACACAAACACTCACGTAAGAAGTCAAAAATGCCACTTCCCACTTGAAATTCCCTCATGATTTCAAGGAGGAAGCAAGCAAGAACTCCAGCTGGAGCTGGCTGGACTGCCAGAGCCAACACGATTGCTCTTAAAAAGGAGTCCAAGAATTTTTCCTGCTCCTTTTTAAGTATTCAGGAGAGCTTGGAGACAGGATCAACTCCTTGGATCACACAGGAGAGGTTCTGTCTGTGCCACAGTATCGGAGCTTTTTTTTTCAGAGCCTCCACGGATTTGTGAAATGAACTGGGGTAATTAAAGGGCAATTAAAGACCTAAACAGCTCCTGAATTGCCAGTCAAATTTTCACTGACTCATTTCAGACATCAAGAAGATGATGTCTGAAATTGTCCTTTCCAAAGGTGCTGATCTGTTTGCACCCTGTGTTTAATGGTTTGGGGCAGGTTCACACCACAACTTACAGCACCGGTGATGGAATGAAAAAAAGCCTGAAGAAAGGAACCAGTGGAAAGAGAACAGTGCTCAGAAAGGCACAAGAACTCACAGAACAGATTTCTGAGTAAGCACGAAAATTCTAGATATGATGAGACTTTAACAATGGCACTATTAATTTTCTGGGGGTTTTCCAGCTATCGGGAGTCAGACAAAAGCCCATTGTGGCTGTAAAAATAGAGGAGTGATAAGAAAAATGGGACATCTGCATTGCTGTGGCAGAGGTTCAAAAAATGAAATCAAAGAAGCTTTAAACAAGTACAGAAATGCAAAGCTGTCATCTGCAAATGCTGTTCAGAGCATAATTAATAAATGGGCACATCAGTGACAGAAGTTGCTCAGAGTGGAACAGTAGATCTTTATTAAATATAGGAGCAAATAAATCCTGACTGATGCCCCCTATTTAGCAGGGGATGATGACCAATGAATATACAATGTCAGTGAGAAGAAGATGCATCTCTTCAGTCAAAACCAGTGACCCAAGAAATACAGCCACTTCTTATTTTCTGAGCTCATCTCAGGGTGCGTCACTAACCAGCTCCTCCTGCTCTACTCTTGAAAATCTATAACCCCTCTAAAAAATTAGGGGTAAAAAAAATCCATCTAGGGGTAAAAAAATTGGTTATTGGTAGAGGAGGCTCTAGAAGGAAAGGAAAGAAGTTCTAAATCACTGCAGAGGCCTGGGGAGAATGCCCAAATAATGGTTTATCCAGGACAAAGAGCTGTGTAGCTCAGAACAGAATCTCAGCAACACCATGGGGTCTCCATCCCGCCACAGTTTTACAAGATCCCAAAAAAACTTCATCCAATTCAGCAGCTCACTCGAGCAGCGAGTCAGGCCTAGATCATCTCAAAAAGTACTTTGCAAACAAAATAATCTCATGAGTAACTTCTGCTTCAGAAAGGAAATGAGAAAGGGAAGCACTCACTTCGTATTTCATGGTGAAGAAGCCGTCGCCCCCGATGCCCTCCAGCGCGAAGGCCTGGACGATCGGCCACTTCTCCACGATGAACATGTCAAATATCTGCAGGTGGCCTGCAAAGCAAGCACAGCAACATTCCCTCACAAATCCTGGCCCTTCGGCTCTCTCTGAGGCCTTGAGATTCACAGAGGGTCTCGATTATCCCATCTTTGTACAACTAAAAATCTTTAGGCGAAAAGTATTTTTTGTGCGGATGGCAGCTTTTAGAAGCTCCTCTCCACCCCAAATTTTGTCCCTTTTTCTCCACATCGCCTTGTAAACTTCATTACAAGCTGATTAACAATTAAAATACAAGATAATAAACAGGAAGCTTTGCTTACTGCAGTTCCTCACGTACTTGGCCTTAAGTAAATACTGTCAACATCACAGAATCCCACACTGGTTTGGGTGGGAAGGGGACCTTAAATTCCATCCCATTCCACTCCCTGCCATGGGCAGGGACACCTTCCACTGTCCCAGGGTGCTCCAAGCTCTGTCCAACTTGGCCTGGGACACTTCAGGGATCCACAGCTTCTTTGGGCACTCTGTGACATGGCCTCACCATCCTCACGGGGAGGAATTTTTCCCATCATGCCCATTTAATCAGAATTTTAAGTTGAAGGAGAGGAAAACTCTTCAGCCTGGCACTCCCTGGTGTAGCTGCAAACCATGTGAAGTGTCATTATCAGCCTTAAGCAACACAATTTCTTCACATCCTTCCTAACACAGAACCCCTGTCCTTCCCCCATGAGCCATTAATGACTTTCCAGGCAGTCAGAGCATATCACCCTTCCCTAAGGGAAGAAATAAAGAATTAGGAATAAAAAAAGAATGCAAGATTACACTGCTGAGGCTCAAGGCTGGCTCCAGATCCCAACGGGAAGCCATGCAGGGCAGGTTTTTTTCAGTACTAAAAAAAGGCAACTTGCATAAAGAAATGTTTATTCTTCCCTTGCATAAAGAAGGATTTATCTGGAGCTCCCATGGGAACAGAGAACTTCTGTAGCAGCTCAAGACACTCCTCTGAATGCAAATCATTTCTCTGCCTCACGCTGGGGGCATTCACTCCCCAGATGAACTCTGAGGGCTTCCAGCTCTCAGAAAGAAATTCAACTCTTAAGGAAAAAGAGGCTAAAAGGAAACTAATAACTTACTAATCCTTATTTCTCTCCTAAGGCAAAGAAATCTTCATTCCCTGAAGGTGCAGGGTGCAAAACACTTCCACTCTGAGCATAAACCACCCTACCTTGGCAGCTGTAGGGGATTCCGATGCGGCTGCAATCCCGGACCATGTCCACAAAGCTGGAAATCTTGAATTCCTCTGCAGCTTCTTCATCTTCATACTGAAAGAAGTCATTTAAAATCAAACTGGATGAGGCACGCTCTAATTTGATTGGTAATAAAGATAACACAGCTTGTAAAGCACTAAAATATCACCTAAAGCCTCCAGAAGCTCAAGAGCCTTTTTATTCTCTGTATTTTGGAAATCCCATCATGGTGGGGATGCACTCAAGCCAATGGAAACTGAAAAATAACCAAACTTCAGAGCAAGGTTTTTCATCATGACAGATGAAGGCATAATTATAGACTTTATTTTCAGCTTTCAGTGAAATCTTTCAACATCTAGATTTGAAAGATGAAAGTTATTTTGAGGATACCAACTGTTGTGCCACGAAAAACGTGCCACTGAGGGAAAAAAATTAAAATACTGTATTGCCAGCTAAACAACACTGAGCAAGGAAAATCAGTGACAGAACAGGCCTCAGGTCACATATTAAGCAGTGAGAACCAGTTTTGGTCTGAGGGAGAGCTGAACTGCAGGAAAAGGAGGAGGCAAGAAGAGGAGAAACCCTCACATAACACTGTCTGAACTGAGGACCTCAGCAGGCTGAAGAGCAAATATCCTAACTGAGAAAAGCATAAAAACCAGACTGAAGAGACAAATCACACTGAAATCATTCTTATAACAGCACACAAACTTGAAAACACACTGACTTTGACCTGAAAAGGCGCAGTTTAGCAGCAAGGCTGGAACCAACAGGTCTAGGCCTGCTGGCTTCTTCAAGAGCCACTTGTTTCCTGGAGCAAGATCAGAAGGCAGAGGTAGTTTGCCTGTTTTATTTTTATGTGCAGTGCTCTGAGCTTCTTATCAAGGCAAATTACATGATTATGAACTTTTTTTGAGCTTCAGGCGTACACCCAACATATCTATTTTGAGAACAAGTTCTTTTAAGCCAAGCCTGAATTTAAGATGCAGCCCCAGCTCGTCCGTGGTGTGTTCCTTCCTCAATCCCAGGAAGCCAGATCAAAGTTGCAGTTCAAAGCCAAGCCCCAAACAACTGCCAGTTTCTCAGGACTCAGAAATGTCACTGGAATAAGAACTTGGGTTTTGGCAGGGTGCGAAAGGCTTGCTCACAAATCTGCTGTTGCAGGAATAAATCCAGCCAGTTCAACTTTACCACACTGAATTTCAGTATTTTGTCCCATTTGGCCACTTTGAACAAGGGCATTTCTTAAAAAAAAAATTTTTTTTTTTCCAGTAACTAGGATATTCACTTAAATTCCTGTGGTCTAGTTAAAGCAAGTAGGAAGGAAAAAAGGAAGGAAAAGCTCTAGGTTTTGCCAGAGCCAGGTACAGCACTGCTTTATTTATTTCTAAAATTCTTGCACTTTTTTGGTTTCATTTTTATAAAGTTATTTCTATCACTAAAAAAAGTCCTTAAAAGCCCCTGCAGGCAATTCTCCTGTAAACAGGATGCACTTAAAGCCTGACACAGCAACGTTTTGTTTGTCTTCCAGGAGTAATCTAGAAAACTGGCAATTCTTATACACTGGGAATGTGACTGGAAGTGCTCAGCTCATTCACTTCAAAGAGAGAAGTAAAACTGCATTTTCAGCTTCCAAAATCAAACCTGTCCCCTCATTTCCACAAAGAACAAGGCACATGGTTTATCTTGCCAGTTACATCATTATTTCAAGCCAACACTGTGTGATTAAGGTTCCTACTTAGCACGATAATTCATATCAAAGCCCCTAAGAAGATGAAGCTTAAAATTCAATAGCTGAGATTGCAGTTACACTGGCAACTGTGTGGTAAGAACTACTCTGTTCCTGATTCCAAAGTGCACGTGTTTTCCCAGCATCAGATTTGTCCTTTCAGCAGGGATTTTGGCAACAGAAAAGCCTCGTGAAGCCAGGCTTTAGGTTTTGCCAGGGCATGTTTTAACCTGGAGCTCAGCTGTTCTATCCTAACAAGAATTACCCCTCTTTGCTGCACTCCTGGAACTGTATCCACAACAAGTTTTGGGACAAGACAGACATTTATAAAGTGGAGCAAGTTCAGAGGAGGGTCACCACAATCAGTGGGATGGATCACTTGTTCCAGAAGGAGAGATCCAGGCTTGCTCAACATCTGCACCTCAAACCCACCAAAATATTACTGAGATGGTGAAGCCAGGTTCTCCACAGTGGTCGTGACAAAAGGCATGATTTAAAACAAGAAAGGTTTGGGTTTGACAAAAGGAAACACTTTTTCACCAGGAGGACAGTGGGAAACGGAGCAGACAGCCAACAGAGCTTCTGCAGTCATCATCCTTGGATGCTTCCAACACCCAGCTGCAAAAAGACCTTGAGTAACCTGATCTGATCTCACCACTTAAACCAGAGGCTGGACAAGATGATCTCCAGAGGTCCCTTGTAACCAGAATTATTTCCTAATTCAGTGATCTAAGCTATTAACCAGCCACATAAAAACACAATCAGTTTATTATAAACCCCATCACTTCCAAGCTGGAAACTCAAGGGAACCAAAGGTTTCTCTGCCTGAGTTTCCCATTCATTTTTCACCCACCAACATCACAGGCTCCAAACCCACTCCCTGCAGAATTCAGTGTAATTCTAACTTAAAAAAAGAACTACACAGAACTCAATGTAGGAAGAAGCACTTCCAGTCTCAACTGGAATGAAAAGGTCCTTATTCTACACCCAGACAAAGAGTATTTTCATTTTTTACTCCTCTAAAAATACTTCACAACAATAAACAGAGTTTTTCTAGAATACTTTGACATTTAAATTCAAGATGAAACTCACATCAGCCACGGGGTGTAGTGGAAGTGAGGTTAATAGTTCTTGAAAGAAAGATTTAATAGTTAAAATAAAAATAGATAATGAAGTTTCTTGATTTTAAACGACTTACTAAGCCCATCTTTTCTAGTATTCTAAAACTACTGGCAACCAATGCAAACACTGCTTTGGCAGCAAACCAGGCTGCTGTTGGAAATCTCAGTGTTGACTGTGATATTTGATTCAGATTTTGCATTTCTCACAAGCCACGTTTTTTTCCTCATTAAAAGATCACTGACTCATGTCAAACAAAAGCAATTAGTGGGAGAGAGGAGCAATTTGTCTTCACGCTCCAACAAATAAAAAGTATTGACAACATATTCTTCTTGCACACTTCAGCAAATGATTAATACCCAGATATACACACAGATCACTTCCCTGCTGAGGAGGAAAGGGGAAAAAGGTTTCTGGAAAGAATGTTAAAAAAAAAAAGTTTCACTTTAAGGATCAGTTCATTAACAAGTTCATTAGCAAATCTTGTCTGCATTTACTTTTCACTTACCTCATTTTCAGTCAGACAGTGGAAATGCAAGTTCCTCCAGTGTGCCACATAGGGCAAAAGATGATTGTAATTCACAGGGTTGCAGTACAGATGAACACTGTCAGGTTTTATTAATATGATTATATCTGCAACAAGCAGAACAAATATTCCAGCATCAGGACTCCACACACAAAAGAAACTGAACGGAAAACATTTTTTCCTCATTTTACCTCATTAAAAAAGAAAACTGTTCAACTGTCTGAATGCAGTGCAATTCCTAATTTCTTTTAAACAAGGAGAAGACACAGTTGGCAGCCACACGCAGCTCCAAGTACAAGAGCACTTGTTACTGCTCCAGACAACTGCGGGGTTATTTCCAAGTCTTGCAGCGAACTTGCATCAGCCTGTCCTTTGTGCAGCCCAGAGGGTCAGGATGAGTCCTCCCGGAGCACTTTCAGAACTCTAAACTCCACTTGCTCTTGCCTGCCATTACATCGGAGCTGCTCCAACTAAAAACTAACACCACCACAGCCTACGGGGGAGATATCCAGAAGTTCCATGCAAATAAGGGAATAATAAGCTGTGATCACAGCGACTGGCCACCTTCCAAATATGACAAAGGTGAGTGAATGTGCTGAAGTAAAAAAGAGTTTAAGTAAAAAACAGCTCAGGTACTTTAGAACTGCAGAGGTGTGATCACACAATGATTAATACCATGTACATACATACACTGACTGAACTAATGGGCTGTAATTGGATAAGTTTACAACAGTTGAGGTAACTTGTGGGACATTAAACATATGAAATATATCTTTTTATGTTTAAAGATGAGTTCTTCAGTGTTTTTAAGAAGATATTTTCAGGCATATATAGACAACTTGAGATTTAATTACTTGGTTTTTTTTCCCTGTGTTTTTTTTCTGCTCATCTTCCATGCAGAACAGGTGAAAATGCTGAGAACATTACTCACCATCCAGAACTTCCTCAGGAAAGCCCGTCCTTTCAAAGTCGTTGTTGTTCTGGTTGTACAAACCAAAGAGCAGATAATTCGCCAGCTCCCTGCACCCTTCATTGTATCGACTGTCAATCCCTGCAAAAGCAAAACCACAGGGGAATTGTTGTGTGTCCTAGCACTGCACACCTGAAAAGTTTGTTTTCTTCCGGAATTTATTAAACTTTAAAGCAGGAGTATGAACTCAACTCCCCAGCTGAACACACTGGGAGAACAGGGTAGGGAAAAAGGAGTTTTTGCAAGATCACTGCCACATGCTGACATTCCACTTTCCTAAATCCGCAAGCATTCCTTCAAAAATTTAGAAGTCTTGGTTTTTGCAGTGCCCTGCATCCAAAATTCCATTTTGCTAAGTAATTCAAACATCTGTCTGGATGCAGGATGCATTCTAATTAATATGTTCTTGATTGAAGCTTCCTAACGAACTAATCCCGTGACCCAAATCTCCTGCTTTAGAACACACGATTAAACATTATTTTATCAGTGTTACAGTGCGATCCCTGAGTCACCAGAGAGCCACTGCAGACTCCTGACAAATTGTGAAAAGATGTTCTGACAAAACATATGGGGCACAAAGAGCTTCCAAGGAAACCTTCCCTGGTCCTTGGGAGAATTAAATGAAAACAACTGAAGATCTGGAGCATATCTGGAGACAGAAGATAAATACAAGAAAAAAGGAATGAGGCCACAGATTTATAAAGTATTTTTATCTCTCTGGATGACAGTCACAGTCATAATTCATAATTCTACTGTAATAAATCCAGTTTTCTCAAACAAGTAAAACTGCACATAAAGCAGCATCCTTGCCATCCACATTTCACAGACGTCACCAGGCTTGACCGCCAAAAAATTCCTCTCATGGCAAGTTTTCCTACCAAGTTATATTAGGATTCAGTGGAATGGCTGCCAACAAATCTGGATTTGTTACCACTGCTAAAGGAGAGATCAGGACTTTGATAATGTAATAACATGGCCTGGACATCTGAGTCTCAGGACTTGAATTGGAAACCAAACCAGTCAAGTCACCTGAACTTGGCAAAAATTGGAACAAACCTCAGGTTCTTCTATTTACGCTCCTTTTTCATGTTATGCTTCAGCTTTAGAGTGCTAACCAGATACTGTGTCTGCAACCAGGTACTGAATCTCACATCTTAATAAACTTCTTGTTTGCTCAGTAACTTTGGGTAGCTCACGTGTATTCCAGGGTTATCTGATATTTGGTGTAAAACTATGGAACAGACAAATTCAGTGCCTTCAAATTCACACACCGCACCACTGCACTCCTCGGACTTGCCCAGAGAGGTTTGGGACTCACCATCCCTGGAAGTGCCCAAGGCCAGGTTGGATGGGGCTTGGAGCAACCTGGGATAGTGGAAGGTGTCCCTGCCCATGGCAGGGGGTGGGATGAGATGATCTTTGAGGTCCCTTCCAACCCAAACCATTCTGTGATTCCTTGACTCTGTTGGGCAATGGAGAAGCTGCCTCACCATCTGTCCCAGCTTTCTCAGCCCTCAAAAAATTTTTCCTGCCATAATCTTTGAATCTTCATCCTCCTGCTGTTTCTGACCTCTCATTCCTATGTGTTCCTCTATTTTATTTACATTTTCAGACCATGAAAGCAAGCACACCCGTGTAATCCGGAATTCAATGGGACTCAACATCCAAATACTGCTGCCAAAGCCCTTGTGTCTAGGTGGGATTTTAGTTACAAACAAGTGGAGCCTCCCTTCTTTCAGGAAGAAACTGTGTCCCATTGTTTTAGGGAACTCCATTTCAATGTAATCAGTCTCCTTGGAATCAGCTGCAACCTTGGAAAGTGTGCACACACAATGTCCTGAAGATAATCTGTTTTACTGATTACTTGCCTGAGGCACCTTCTGAAGGCTGTCAGAGGAGCAATAATCTGGCACATATAGGCTGGGACAGCTGGGGAAGAGAAGGCTCCAGAAAGATCTCAGAGACCCTCCCAGTGCCTAAAGAGGCTCCAGGAGAGCTGGAGAGGGACTGGGGACAAAGGCATGGAGTGACAGGACACAGGGAATGGCTTCCCAGTACCAGAGGGCAGGGTTAGATGGGATACTGGGAAGGAATTGTTCCCTGTGAGGGTGGGGAGGCCCAGAGAAGCTGTGGCTGCCCCATCCCTGAAGTGTCCAAGGCCAGGCTGGACAGGGCTTAGAGCAACCTGGGATAGTGGAAGGTGTCCCTGTCCACAGGACAGAGTCGGAACTACATAATCCTTAAGGTCCCTTCCATGATCCTGTGATTCTAATTTCTGGAAGATCAAAAGAAAGATGGGAAACTGCCCTCATTAAAAAAAAAAAAACAGAACAGTTATGATGTCACCATCACTTGAAGAGTTTGAGATTTTATCTGGGTGCATCAGCTTCAAGCAGGGAAGATCTTCCAAGCCAAACACCAAAGCCCTGCTTTTTCAGTTAAGGACAGAAGGAGGGGAAGAGAAAACAAAAAGATGTTAAGGGGGGGACAGCTGACAAATTTAACTTTTGTAAAAGAGGACGTGGGTGAATTTACTGCTTTCAGAGCACGCAGGGAAGGCATTAGTTTAACAGAAAACCATGCACTCTGCAGAATATTTGGGATTTGTGGTCTGCTTGGGTCTTTCAAGTATCCCATCCAGCCAGGAGCTTTCATACCGAGGCTTTAGTGCTACTCTACAGAAACATATGGAGTTAAAGGAACAGATATAGCTAGCAGAAAACAAACAGGAAATGAAACAATGACCAAGATAAGATACCCCCGAGAGCATATCAGGAGTCCTCCCCAGAACAATGGGCAAGGCCATTAATTAGGAAACCCCGACGCCTGTCTCCAGCTGAGCTGGGAGTTTGGTAACTCCCCCGCCTGTTCCCAGCTCTTCACCAGGGTGTGGGCAGACAATGACTCAGTCTGAGCCCCGAGGAGCCGTTCCTGCTCCTGCTCCCGCAGCCAGGGCTCAGCTGCCCCTCAGCGAGCCCATTCAGTTTGCTAAATTGGCAGAAAACGTTCTGGCCAAATCCGGGGGGAAAATCTGTCTGCTCGGTGAGATAAAGTGGGTGCAAGATACCGAACGCCACCGGCACGGATGCAAAATGCACGTGGGGACACCAGGGAGGCAGCAGGCAGGTGAGGCTGGAGGGAATGGACACATCACCTTTAGACACTGGCCCAAAACCAACACACGATTGTGGAACTGCTGGCAGAATAATCCTTAAAATAGTCTCTGTTTGGAAAGGGAACGCGATGAACAATCAGTGCAATGTACTAAATGATCTCAGAATGTGGGAGAACCCCAGGTCTGTGTAGGATGGATATAATGGAGAAAAAATAACCTAAAAAAGTAGCAATATGTGAACAGAACCAAGGTAAAATAAAGATTTACTGGAACAGCCTTGAAAGTATCCCCTCGCTCTTCGAGGAGGATAAAAAATAAATATCAATGTTTGCAAAAATTCAGCTCAGGTGTGCTGAATAGTGAAACAACTGGATCCACAATCAGAGCAGCTACAACTACAGCCGATTACAGACACACCCTACTCACACTAAATGCACATCCTCAGAAATCAGAGCAACTGAACCACGAGCTGAAAAATCTCTGCTGAAAGATGCAAGAAACGCCACTATCACAAAAAACAGTTTACAGTATAATTTAAGTAGACCAGCCTTAACAGCAACACGCTCAGCTGAGACATCACAGCTTTTTAAAGGCATCTGACGGGCCAACCTTCAAATTCCTTCCTCCTGTCAGTTGTGAGGACTCTTCTCCCCGGCAAAGAATGCAGGAATGTTACCACGCAACCACGTCAAAATCAGATTAGAGGATTCTTTTTTAAAAAAAATCAGCTGTAACTACATTTAAATACTTGTATCAACAGTGGGTCAGTTCTCATCTCTCTTTGGGATCTCACAATGCTGGGTTTGATTTCAGTACAAATATTAACCAACTTGAAGCAAAGCTGTGGAAGTTTATATTTTTATCTCACAGCCCAGTATGAAACTGAAGTTGAGGTGAGGGAACTGCGTTAACTCCAGGCCATTAAAAGCAGCCAAGTGAAACAGAACATGCACTGACTGTAAAAAAGCAGAGTTATGAGTATCCACTTTCCACTCAAGTCAAGAGGACTCGGGATGTAAAACTACATGGTTTTTGTCATCTGAAGCTTGTATTTGATGACAGATTTAATGCATTTATAACAGTGACATGCCTGTTTAATGGAAGTTATGCCAGAAATCCTGCAGGCTACAGGAGCCAGGTCAGAGCAGACAAGAGCCCCATTGTGGGTGCTGAGAGATCAGTGCAAAGCACAAAGACTCCCAACAAAACACACCTCCTATATTTCCATACCACAAGTGCTTATTTACTAAGAGGTATGGTCTTATGAATAGAATTAAATCCTCCACATCACACTGAGGATTACATAAAGCAATTCCTTTGCTTTCCTTAAAGCTGGGCCATGTTTTCAGTGACTGTTCTTCACCTGGGACTTTCTGCAGTCTCAGAGCTGACAATAATTAAGAAATACTGTGGTGTTGTCAGTGAGATGGCACAACTTAACATGTTTTATGAAATTAAATTAGCAGCAAAGACAAAATCCAAGGAGTTTATCCTGTACGATTAAGTTTCACTGGAAGGCTGACACAGTGACCTCACAGACCTTTTGGCTGTACAGTTACTACTTAGCCAGAGACTTAACCTCCTACCCCAGAGAATGTAGGGTAGGAAGGGTCACGCTGTACAGTCTGTACTGACTCAAAGAGAATGAGGTTATATATATTTATAAATTTTACTTTGTGGGCCAGTAAAAGAGCTTGAAGTTCTCTTGCTACATCATTAAAAAATAGAATAAAATCCTAAAAAAACAGACTGTTGTATCACTTCCTACACAGAGCTTCTTGAGGGCTACATCAGACTTCTTCTCTGTAACTGTAATATATTATTTAAACAATCACTCCTCAGTCCTTTTCTCTAAGGACTCAAGTTTTCAATCATAATGTCTGCATTTTTCCTTTAATATCTTGACATTGCCTATATAATATGAAACAAGAGTCAAGGAAATGGTATTAAAGCAGTACAAAACCCCTGTTATTTCCCCACAGCACAGCTGCACATGCACCTTTATTTCCTCCTGCCCTTTTCTCCCAATCCCAGAAGAAATAAAGCACTGAAACCACATGCTGTTTATGTGCCAACATTTAACGCCTAACTCCTTCCCGGGTTTCTCATGCCACTCTTTAAACTTTTTTGCCCAAAATTAGTAAACAGGCTGAAGAATTGTTTAGGGAGAAAAGAGTGTAGCAATCAGCTGTTCATTCCCTGAAAAGCCAGCCTGGGGCTTGGAGCAGGAAGAAGATAATCATCTTCTTTCTGAAACTCGTGGTATCTTTATCAGTATAATGAGAACAAAAAATGTAACACTAACCTAAAATGCAGAGGATTCCATCAGGCTGAGATTTGCTGCTCTGTGTCAGGATGCTCTGAATGTTTCGGAGGCGGCTGCAGCTGCAAAAGAAAAGAGAATTTGTCCTCAAGGTCACTGTTGTGAAATGTCAATTTGGGAGGCTGAAGAGCTGACCCAGCTTTGTTTCCTTTCTTGCATAAACTAAATGGACACACTTCAATTTGGGTATTTTTTTCTTGAGACAGGGACCTTAAATCAAACCATTCCCAATTATTTTTGCCCACTAAAAGATGAAGTCCACAGCGCTGAGAGAAGACTGGAACCTGTAACTATCCCTTCTATCCACGTGCTCTGTTAATCTCCAACCTGGCAAAAAAAATTGCTGCTCAGGTTTGCTCTCACCACGCCAGCAGCAATTCCCTTCTCTACCACAGAACCAAAAAGCAAAGCAACATCAGAAGGGACCACAGGAGCACTTACATCCCAACAGGAGTTTGGGAAAGAGGAGTTTCAGCACCTCCAGCATCATCAGGAGAATCATTAAGGTTGGAAAAGACCTCCGAGATCATCAAACATTAAAGAGAAATGAAACAACGCCAAGTCTTGCTGAGATTTTTTACAAACAAAATGAATAGTTTATTACATAAATTTTAATTCAGCTGTCCAATATTTATCTTTAAACCGGGCAAAAATTCCATCTGCAACAGCCACACAGATTTTTTTTTATAATCAAAGTGAATAGTTTATTATATAAATTTTAATTCAGTTGCCCCATATGCATCTTTCAGCTACAACAGCCATACAGAGAGCAACACAATTTATGCTTCCAGGCCACATTCAGTGAGTTTGTTTAAATACAGATAAAATATAAGAAATTTCACTGTTGATATTACTGAATGGGATTTCTTGTTTATAGACTTGTTTATAGAACCATGAGCTGTTCAGCTCCAGGAAACAAATGCCTCTAGCAGAAACACTCAAACAGAGCTAAATTTATGATCAGTTCAAACAAACAATAAAGTAAGGTCAAATATTTCTATTTTCAGCATTACTTTAGCCAAGTAAAAAAGCAAACAGGTCTTTTCAGCAATACTACAATTATTGTGCTCTACTTTCTCTGAAAGAATGAACATGAAAGGTTTCCATTATGGCTACTCTAAGTGAAATTCAAACATCAGTGACAAAGGACAGACAACATTTCATTTGGAGATACTTTCATGTGAAGCACAAAGCCAGTGCAAACCACTCCAGAATTACTTTTTCCCCTTTTTAGATCACATGTTTCAGTTCTGAATCCCTCGATTATTCTTTTCACCTGAAACATTCAAATTTATATTATATATTCTGCTGGATCACGGATGGAGGGATGGAGGGATATTTTGATCCAGTCTTACACAGGGAAACAGAAGTTAAAGCCCCTGATGACACTTCATCAGGTACTATCAGATGTTTGCCCACATGGGTGATGCCAGGAAATCCATGAAAACGACACTGAACTTTATGCTGCACACTTTAGCAACTACTAATTATTCATTCTTTCAAACCTCACCTAAACCTGAACCTCAGAGCTATACGAAATAAAGCTTTTGTATCTTATTCTGGAAGATTTTCATCCCATCATCGAAGAGGAGCCCAGAGCAGCTGGGTGAGAGATGATTCACTACAAGGAGCTATGCAGAGCTCATATTTTTATACTTCCCATATCACGAGATGGAGAGCAGAAAAAAAACCCCCAGCCTTTTCACCGTGGGCACAAACAAATTGGACTTGTCTCATCTGTTGGTATGGAAACAGCAACACAAGTTGCACAAGCCCACAGTTATTTGAGGAGCAGCTGCAGGACTGCTGGAGCCTCTGCGAAAAAAAAAACAAGAACGTGGAAGCAACTTTTTTGTACAAAGCTGGTCATAAGTGAAATCCTTCTCAAAATGCTCTTGACCTGCCTGCAAAGGAATCCTTTCCATGCTTCCTGAGAGGATCTGAAGGACAAATTGGAGAAAAAGCACGTCCAAGGACTTCTGCACGGACACAGCAAGCAGCTCCCAGAGTGACTTTTTAATAAAACATTTTCCATATCAGAGGATGCATCTTCCTGTTTCTGCTCAGAGTGAGGACAGAAACAGTCAACAGAAAAAGTGCTGAGGGCACAAGAGGGAGATTTTTCCTTCAGCTCCTCAGAAACAAGATGTAATAATCCCTCTGCTACTCGTGGTCAAATCTGAAGGCAAATTTAAGTAATTTTCCAGCCAAAGACAGGTTTTTTGGGACTGTATAACATTTTTAAAACCTCTTGTACATTATAAACACAGCAGGAACACACAGCTTGATTCTGCTACCATTTTTCCCCCCTATACTGATTGCTTATAGAAAAATGGAATGGTTAGAACTCAACTTGACAAGGAACACGTATGGAAACTCAAGGGGAAAGATTTTTCCATTTATTAAAAAACATTACCATAGGAAACAAGGAAACAAGGTAAGCTATTGCCAAGATCGTTAAATTTTAATTTCAAAGGCTTCCACAAAAGAGTGACCCACTAAAACACATTTATCATTTAAAAGAAGTAGTGTTGTGAGCCTGTGTAAGAAGACCAGAGCAGGAAAAAGCAACATAAATGGAGTTTTTGTCTTCTTGAGTTCTGGGAAAGTATTTTCTGATCAGTTCAAGGGGTGGATAGAAAAGGGGAAGAAGAAATGGGGGAGGAGAGGCCTCGCAGGTTGGGTATTTTTCTCCTTCCGTAAGTTTTCAGTTTAGGAATTTTACTCTCCTAGAGTTACTTTCATTATTTTCCAAATAAATTACAACTTTGGTGCATCTCTTAAAAATATTTAAAGTTCTCATATTAAGCTGCTGAGACATTTCTGCCAGGTAAATACGGATGTCAGTGCTATGTGTCCTGACATAAAATGTAAAAGCACAGAGCAAATTATATGTTCATTATTTCACAGTAAGATGTCTGACCAATAAAGATGTTTACTTCATTCTTAATATTAAACAGACCTTTAGCAGAATATTTTTCCTTGCTTCATTTAAGAAGTGGTTTCTATGAGAGAATTCTTTGAAAAAGCTCCTTCACAGAAAAATTTTCAACGTCATTTCAAGTGTGGATAAATCACTACATTCAAAGGCTGACACTAAACACAGAAGACTTGTGTGCCTGAAGAAAGATGCCATTCAGAAATAGGGAAGAGAATAATTAGAATTCTTACAACATGCTTTTAAACAATACAGGCTAAACTGCAGATAAAGTCAGAGGGGGGCAAATAAAGGCATTTTCTTGGATTTCACATTAAACAGTCATCTGACAAAAACAAAGAGCCTGTCCTGGGAACAAAAATCCGTGACTTTTCCCGTCTCCAAAACAAGCACTGACTTTTTTTTCCTCCTTTTCATTTCACCCCAGCAGCACAAATTCAAACGGAAGCAACCTCCACTCAAACCTGTGGGCCTTGGGATGCTTCCCTGGAAGATGAGGATCCACCATCTACACAACCACAGCTAAAATCCACAGTAACCTGCTGCTGAAAAATCACCATTAGGTGTGTTTGGAAACACAGTCCTGAGGAAGTTCCAAAATGCTGGATTTCCATAGATTTGGGCAAGACAAGAGCTGGAAGCTACTTATCCACCCATATCCTACGAGACAACTTCTGACGTGGGTAAGAAGTCGAAACAGGTGAAGAGGGAATTTTTGCACCACTTTTTTGAGCAGAAGATGGGATTTCTCTGCGGGTTTTTAAGCCAGGATAAAATCTCCCGCTGCTGCAAGGGACAGTCTCGCCCTCCTCGCCACCTTTGTGTCTGCACTAACGATCCTGAAGCCATGTGTCAGGTCGGATCAGCTTATGGATCCAAACAACCTCCAGCCCAGGAATTAAAAAGAAAACAACGCTTTCGAACAGCAGCGAGCTGACCTGACTGCTGATGAAGGCAGGTCAAAAGGCAAAGCCACGTTTTGGGGTGACATCTGGCAATAAAGTGTGCTTGGGCCAATTAAGGAACCGTACCTTGAGGTACTCGATATTCCGCTAATCTCGGACTAGATCCAGAAAAGAAAAGGGGAAGATAATTGACAATCATTAACTTCTAAGAATTAGTGCTCATCTGTTCACGTCTTCACACTAATTATGCAAAGTACCTCGCTTTACAACAGCCAGCCTGTCACAGCCTGGTAACAGACACGGCGCTGCAAGGCACGTCTGTTGGCAAATAAAGAGAATATTAACAACTGTGCCTTTCTCAATCACAAAGAACAAATCCATTTCCTCAAGAAAGCCACGCGGTGCTTGAATTTCCATTCGATTGCGTTTATTTTCCCCACAGCGTGGTGCTTTTTTTTTCCCCCGCATCCCTCGTTGCTGGCTGGATTTAGCCTGCGTGCAAGCTTGCCTTTTTCTTGACGTGCTAATCCAGCGGCACCGAGGCAGCACCGATATTAGCATTGATCCGTGCCCGATGCCCGGTGCATTCCCAAAGCCGGCCTCACCCACAGCCCTGGCAGGGCTGCAGCTGTGCTTAACACCCAATTCAGCTGACAAAAGGCTGGGATTTCGCCGTGTTCGGGGTGTTTCGCCTCATCTCGGCAGATGTTTCGCTCCTCCCCCACAAAGGCTTGGCAGCCCTAAAAAGAGCCGCACGTGGCCGAGGTTTGAGGGATGGCAAGGAACGAGGGGGAAAATCGGAGATATCCCTGGCAAGCTGGGGCGAATCCTCACATGAGCAGGGAATAACTTGAATAGATTCTTGCTGTCTACCTAAGACAATTGTTTTAACATTAACTGCCCGATTTACCATAAATAAATAAATAAAATAGAATGATACATCACGGTGGTTTTTTTCCCCAAATCTCGTCTCTTGTTAACTTGCTCTTTGTTATTACCATCTATTTCCACTCTCCTCCCCAAAAAATCAAGTTTATATTTCTTGGGTCTTTTGTTGACCTCTAGATTTCGATCAGAAATATTGTCTGCTTGTATTTAGAGTCCAGGATTTCGCTGGATTTCCCACAGCCTGACATTATCCCCACCTCACTGTACCTGTGAAAACAGACACCAGAAGTCAGGCCAAGCTAAAGACTCTCAGAATTTCATTGATTTCAAAACAACTCTTCCACTGCTTGGCACTCACAAAAGACAACATTCCCCCACCTTAAAATACGTGACAATTTTCCAGCTATTTTCCAAATTTCTCTACAATGAGCATAGGGATCTTCACTATAAATAGGAGATCTAGCAATTGTTTAGGAACAGTGAGAAGTGAATATTAAAACTGGACATAGATAAATAAATTTAAACTCTGTGTGCATTTTTCAGGACCAAACTCCTTACTTCTTGAGCTTAAGTAGGCAGGAATATTCAATTCTGTAATCCAGAGACCTCAGAGCACATAGGGACAAGCCTGAATCTCTCCTTACTAAACATCTGGAACTGCCTGATGCCATTTCCACATCACAAACTTATTGAGGATCTTTATCAAATGATGGGTTGTCCATCACTTACACAGCAGTCAGACCCTCACAGCCTTGATGCTCTCCCTCCTTACCAGGCTGATTTACAAAAACCATGAGTGTATTTTCACTTTTTTTAAGTTGCAGCAGGTTATGGAGAGCACCAACTATTCCCCCTTCAAAAACATTATCAGCTGAGAAAATGACAATAATTGAAGAAGCAGCAAAGACGAGCAGCTCGAGGGTGATTATTCTGCAATGGCTCACTCTGTGATTGAAAGGACAGGGCACTGCCTGGCACTGGAGCAGAGATCAGAAGTTAAGCTACGGTGCCTCAAGACTAAATTCACCTTCAGGGCCCATTCCTGGGCCTCAACCTCTGCAGCCACGTGGCCACAAAGCTCCAAATCAGATGCTGTGCCCTCAGTTCAAGCTGGATGATCACAAAGGGAGAACTCCCGCTGAAGGTCCACGAGCAGCTGAGTCAATGCCTCAGTTCTGCTCCTCTCCTTGGCAAATTTCCCTTCTACCTCTCCATCAATCCTACGGTTCCACATCCCTCAATTGTCACTGTAGCAGACCCTAAGCATTCTTATTTCCCAAATGTGGCAGAAAACCATCCATATTCAAGGAACGGGGGTTGTTTGTCTTTTTTCCCTCCTGTACTTCAGCAAGTTAAATCAGCTCTCTCTCTCTGCATTGCTAAAATACAGTGCATACCTTAAAAAAAAAACAAAACAAAAAAAAAACCTAGTGAAACTGTGCTCTTACAAAATGCTGAACCTCGGCATAATTACTTAAGGAACACACGGGCACAGACTGTTAATCTTTCATCACAGACAAGTCCCCTACAAAAACTGGTTGGGAAACCACAACAGCTCTCTGGTGCCTTGCTCCCAAATACCCCATCCATGGAAAAAAAAGCCACATATTTAACCACGATGTGATTAACAACAGAACAGTTTAGAGGAGGAGAATGTTAAGCACAGAGGAAGAGACAACAGAAGAATTAACCCAAGGACTCATTTTGCATTTCCCCACACGGACACATGGTGAGAACTCATCTGTATTATGTTACCAACATGGATAATGAATCATGAGGATGTGCTTACTCTGTTTTACATAAAGGTAATTCAGATTGGGCGGGTGCAGAGCGCTCTGAAATACAACAAATCTGCATTGATTTTCTGACGGAGATATTTAAAACAAGCACTTAACAGAAATTTTGTTCAGAAATGCCTGTATTCACAAGAAAAACACTCATTCACCACTAAACACAGGCACATGAAAGATGACATCACCTCCCAAAAAGGCTTCCCCTTTTTTGGGCAGCACTCCTCTCTTACTTAAGGGATTTTTTCTTTCTATTTCCAAACCCATTCTTTACTTGTTACAATGTCGAGGGTCGCAAGCTCCAAAGGTGCCACATGGCAGACAAAAACTCTGAAGTATGTGGAAGAACTCCAAGAATTATCTCTGGCCCTTTCTCTAGTCTTTATATAGTCTGAAGAATTTTTCCATTCCTGTTTG
>VZTD01004879.1:344645-388281 GCA_013397725.1 Rhagologus leucostigma
CCCCGCTCGCTCATGGGCGCGTCCAGCGCCCACCGTTGCTGTCGTTCCCCCCCCACGACGGGGCGTGGGCTCGTCCGATCCCGCGGAGCCCCCGGGGAGGGGGGACAAGGGACCCTCGGGGACCCCCGGGCAGGGGTGACACGGAGTCCCCTGGAACCCCCTGAAACCCTCGGGGAGGGGTGACACGGAGTCCCCTGGAACCCCCTGAAACCCTCGGGGAGGGGTGACACGGAGTCCCCTGGAACCCCCTGAAACCCTCGGGGAGGGGTGACACGGACCCCCCCGGGAAGGGGTGACACAGAGCCCCGAGGAGCAGAGGGACGCAGAGACCCCCGACATCCCTCAGAGCCCCGAGGGACGGTGTGTCCGGGATCCCATCGAGAACCCCAAGGGATGATGTGTCCTGGAGCTCCGCGGAGCGATGTACCCTGGCCTCCTCAAAGTATTGCACCCCGAAATACCCTACAGCACATCGACACGCCCTGGCTCCCCATGTCCCCTCATGGCACCCTCTGTGGGACCCCTCCCCAGTTGTCATTCCCAATCCCACTTGCCCCAAAACCACCACAGCCCCATCTGGGCACCCCTCTGGGGCACCCTTCCCCAGTTGTCATTCCCAATCCCACTTGCCCCAAAACCACCACAGCCCCATCTGGGCACCCCTCTGGGGTGAGTTACCAACACCACAGATAGTCTTTTTCTTGTTATCCCCAAAAAATAACCCCCCTTTCTAACCCACACCCCTCTGTGCTGGCAGTCTGCTGGTACCAGCACAACCATCCTTACGGACACCTTTTACTCTCTTTATACCAGGAAATTCAGGGTGTTTTGCTTGCTCCATCCTGCCCTATCCTGCTCAGCCCAGGGATTCCAGCCTTGCCACAGGGCCTGGCCTCTGACACCCCTTCTTCAGTCTTCCCAGTCTCTTCCTATTTTACTGATGTTGCACCATTGCCAAAAAACTGAGCCAGCACCCCCAGCTTCCAGAGGGCAGCAGCAGAGATTTTGGGTCCCGCACAGAAAACCTCCAAGGATCTATAATTAAAGGACTGAGGTGATCACAGCGCAGGGTAGGATCTGGAGCCAGGATTTAATGAACTGTGAGTGGCACATGGCTGGAAACCCGTTAATCACACATCCCTCAGCTGAGGGGAACGCATCCTGCTCCTCCTGCATCCTCCTGCCTCACCACCAAACCCCGGGGGAAGGAAAAGCTGCCCCATGGCATGACAAGAGCTTGAGTAAGCATTAAGGAAAACTAAATTTGCTGGAGAGGCTCTCATTCCCCCCCAGAACGTTAATCCCCCTTCCCCCCACCCAGTGCTAATCTGTGACGAGCTCCCTGCATCATGTCCATCCCCGTTAATCACCCCGGCTCCTCATCCCCGGTGGAGAGTGGGATAAGACCCCTTGTCTGCATCTTATTTTAATTACACCAGTATTTGCCAGGAGTGGCGTAAAGCCCTAAATCTGCAGCTTTTGGGTGTGATGGAGACACGGGGCTGCTCGGAGCAAACTCCTTTTCCCTTCCCAAAGGACCCCAATGCACACGGGGAGCGCCCAGGGTCTCTCGATCCCACCTTGCTTTTAAGCTGGTGCAGGTGAGAACACGTTCCAAAGTGTTCTTTCCTTTTTTTCCTCAAAAACCAAATTGGACTTTGCTCGCTGCCACAGAGCAAAGACAAGATAAATAAATATGCTGGGCCATGACCCAGGTGCCCTGCAGCCACTGGGAAGCGTTTTAGCTGGCCTTGATAAAGTTCTGATGCTTCCATGTACAGACACATCCCCACGGCACGGGTTGTGCTGACAAGGAGTTGGCACCATCCCAGTCCCGAGCTCTCCCTGTTTTTTGAGCCCCTGGACACGCTTTGAGCTTGCTAAGGCAGCACCAGCAACGCGAGCTGAAAGTCTGGAAGCAAAAGTGGATATCATTGCTAAAAACCCTTGGCTTCCCTCTAGAAGGCTCCTAAAATGCATCCCTCCTGCTTCTCTTGTCGTTTGCTGAGTGGGACAGTCTCCTGCAGAGTTCCTGCTGGTTGTCCCCATCCCAGTCCATGGACCACCAGCTTCCAAAAGGATTTCCCAAGGCCCCTCTGCATCCGACACTCATTTAAGGAAGGAGACCTGTCCTGACAGCGCATCCCTTCCCTGAAACAAGCACCATCCTTAACATCTGGGTGCTGTGTTGGCTCCTTCCATCTCCTCTCTTCCATCTCCTCTTCATCTCTGTGTGCCTGCCCAGGGACTCCAAAGGCCCAGGAACACCACAAGGCTATGGTGGGAGAGGAGAGGGAAAAGGGATCTTCCCAGGGTGGGGTTTAGGGACATTTTGCCCCCAAGACTCTTTTGGCCAACAAGAGGAGACATTTCACACCACTGGTGCATCGCGCCAGGCTGTGACCTGCAGCATTTTATTTCCCTTGGGATGCAAAAGCAGGTCAACAACCTGGAAAACACCCAACAGAGAGGTCAGGCTTCCTGGAGAAGGAGAGATGTGGAAAGGGAAAGAACAAGACGTCAACTATTGTTCCTGCTCTCCAGCTTCCTGAGCTTCACCTTCCCACTATTGTTGCACGTTTTGAGGGCTGCAAAAGCTGAATGAAATCCACAACAATTCCCAAAGAGAGGAAGAGGAGAGCAGAGTGGTTTGGAAAGAGGTGGAAAGCTGCTGCTGATGTTCCTTGGTGGGTCCTCCTGACCTAGATCTTGTCCAAAAGCGAAACACCAGATCTGGGTTAAGTCTGCTCATGTGACCTGGTAGGGCTGTTCCTCGTGGTGTTTTCAGCTTGGGAACCTCCACGTTGGCATCTGCCCATGGAAACAGCTGCCTTTGCACCCTCTTCCTTGGATACCTGAGTATTTTTAGCAAATCCCTGCTGGAGAAAACAATGTTGTACACACAGAGGCCAAAATTAGCTGCTCACCCTGAGATGTGCACCTGGTGAGGTCCTTCATTCTTCCATCCATGAGGAATGCCTAAATTTCTCCACCCTGGGCTGATGGTTGCTCAATGAGGCTGGAGGCTGGATTTCATTTAAAAATTGATGGATACATCCCATGCTAGTGGCACCTGCACAACCCTTCCCCATGGAAAACACTGGCTGCTGGGCCTGTTGGCTGTGGGATGGCTTTGACATCCAGGAGCATGCCAAGGAACCATCCATGAGCCATCCTGCAGGACTTCCCAGGATGGTGGAATCCCAGGAAGACCTGTCTCCATCCCTGGTGTTCGACTGGACTGAGGAAACCCCAGAAATAAACCTGGACGTGGCAGCTCCAGCCCTGGCTCCAGTGGGAACTGGAACCAGTGACAGCACAAGCGCTCCAATAAAACCAAACAGAAAAGCTTTATGGCTCACAAATCCCACTGTCAGCATCCTAAGAGCCAAGGATCCCTCCTTTAGGGCTTTCAATTTGCTTTTTCCTTATCTCTCTGTAGCATCAAGGAGTTTTTTTCCTACTGTAACAGCACTTTTGAGGAAATAATTCTGATTTCTTGGAGAGAAAACATGAATTGTGCTGTGCTTGCGTGGTAAACAAACAAGGTAGTCCCTTACTGTGCTTCGTAAGAATTGTTTTTCCTCCTTTTTGCTCAGTTTTATAGGATCCTGTTGCATTTATGGGATCCCGTGGATGTTTCAGAGGAGTCCACCCTCCAGGCAATGGATGTTCATTCCAAGAACAAACTTGCTGCCTTACAGAGTTCTTACTGAAAAATTTATGAATAGCATAAGAAAGGGATAAAATGAGACTGGTAGAAAAGTTTCCCACTTTGACCTGGGGAGGGAAAATTAAGTAATAAATGATGATGGCGATGAAAAGCTTCCTACTCCATTTATCCCAGTTCTTCAGGCGAAAAGATCTTCATTCTTCTCTAGTGCTATTTTGGGAGGAGAGATATTAAAGTTTCCTCTGCCCTGAAATTATTGTTTTATTCTTACCGCAAAAAAGCAGCCCCCAGGTCAAAGAAAATAAAAGGGCGAGTTACTTCAACAAGCTGAGATCTGCTTGTTTATACCACCCTGAATCTGGCACCACATGCCCATCAAACAGAGGGTGGAGATGCAGGAGGTGATGGAGACACAACACACCAAGATCCTGCAAGCACAGGAAACGTGTCAGAAAACAGCAGTGCTGACCCCGAGTTACCCAGACTTGTTTTGTTACAGCCACTGCTCTTTGTAAATGAAGAGTTTGGCTGAGGGGGAAACACGGCTGAGGGTGACCAGGAACTGGAAAGGGTTTTTTAGACGTTCTGCCTTCAAACTGGAGGGATTTGGTGCTGGTGGTGGTCATTGCTGAAGTTGCTTTTGGCTTTTCCAACGGTGGATGGAGCAGAGAGATGTTTGCTGCCAGATGGGGGAATGAACCACTGTTCCCAAGGAAAGATTAGTGTCATGGCTTCTTCATCCCAACATGTTTTGGGACATCTACAGATGCTATAGGATCGTGGAATAACTTGGGTTGGAAGGCACTTGAAGACTCTCTCGTTTGGCCATATCAGATTTACCAGCGTGGGATTTGGTCTGCAAAAAATCAGGAAATTGCTGTCTGGAGTGGTGTGCTGGCTTCTCTTTCCTAACACTCTGGATGCTCTGGAAAGGTTCTTCAAAAGAGGGAACAGTCTGGATTTGTCTTAGCATCAGAGGGAAATTCAGGTTGGAAGGAACCTCAGGATGTCTTCTACTCCAACTTCCTGCTCAAAGCAGAGTCACCCATGAGGTCAGACCAGGTTGCTCTGGGCTATCTTCAGTTTGTTCCTGAAAACCTCCCAGGATGGAGACACTGCAGCCTCCCTGGGACCCTTCCTGGTACCCCAAACCCCAAAGATATCCCTGGGATCTGCTCCTCTCCCACTGCTTGCCCACAGCCACCACCTACCCACCCTCAGCACTCCGTGTGTGTGGCCACCACCTCTTGGAGGCACCCAGCCCTACACTCATCTTTTTTCCCAGTTTTTGAGCCTCAGATGAACAGAGGAAGCCAGGCCCCACAGCGTTTGCTGTGTGGCCTCGCCTGCATCTCGTTATCTCCAGGAACAACTTCCCACCTCTCCCATCCCGCTTCCTCCGGAGCTCAAATCCCTCCCTTCATTGTCCTTCGCCCTTCCAGGAGCCTCCTCTCAACACTGCCTGAGGATACACTGCTTAAAACCTGATTTAAGACAGCTCCATCTGATTTTGCAGCTCCTCAGCTCACTCTCAAGTCTCTGCCTGTTGGCCTTGAGCATCGGGCTGGGGAGAGGCTGCGACTTCAGGCGGTGCAGCATCTTCAAAGACTGGATGTGCGAGGGAAGAGCATCTCCAAGCCTCTCCATGTTGGGCTGAGCTCCTCAGCTGGTGGTCCTGGAGAGCTCTGGGCTCCTCCTAAGGCATCCACAGGAGATGATTAAGAAACTAAATTGGCCGGGGTGCTTCTATTCACTGTAAATTCATTGCATCATGAAATTCCAGAATGGTTTGGGTTGGAAGAGGCATTAAAGATGATCTCGTTCCATCTCCCTGCTACGAGCAGAGCCACAGCTTCTCTGGGCAACCTGTGCCAGGGCCTCACCACCCTCACAGCAAGGAATTTCTTCCCAATATCCCAATATCCCATCTAACTGTCCCCTCTGTCAGTGTGAAGCCATTCCCCCTGTCCTGGCGCTCCAGGCCCTTGTAATGAACAAGCCATGAAAATCTCCTGGTTTTCCTCTTCCAAACAGACCCCCAGAAGCTCCTTCTCTCTCTCTAAGACCATTTCCCTTCATCCTTCACCCACCACTTTGCCCAGAAATCAGCCAGAATTTCTCCTTAGCAGGAATTTCACATTCCTGGACTCCCCATTTTCAGCTTGCGATGGTTTCTGTCTCAGAAATGTGAGCTGAGGAGGCCGGGGATGTCAGGAAGTGAAAATCCATCTAAGCTTTTCATCTCCTTTTGCCAGCATTTCATTTAAGTTGGATTTTCACGCTGCTGATTCATCTCCAAGAGCTTCCCACCCACCTCCATGTTCATTCCAGTGCTGCCCACATCCTTTGGAAGAGGAGGGAACCACCAGCGGTGCAGTGGGAACAGGGACCTAAATCCTCTGAATCCCTCCTTTTTCTCCAAAGGAGGACATTTGTGTCCTCAGGCTCCATCACTAATTTCTACCCTGCAGAGTCACCACTGCCTCTCAGTCTCCTTTTGAGCCTCGTTCATGGCAAAATGCAGCTCCTGAGCAGGTTCCCTGCAGCGTTTCCCGGATATCCGATGGAGCGGTACCTTGCTGACCACTTCACTGTGCACTCGGTTTGTTGGCTCCAGGGGAAGGAAACAACAATGAGATCACTTGGAAAGATGTTATTTTCCTTCAGATTTGGCTTGCCCAGTGGAAATCCAGGAGTGTGGTCAACAAACAGCAAGCAGAAATTCCCTTCACCCTCTGCGGAAACTGAAATTAAACTCATTTTCACTCATCCATGAAAACAAAGGTGATGATAATTACAACAGCAGCACTTCATCCTCCTCTTCCATCCTGCCTCACTCCGGAGGGAGGAAGGCTGAGCTCACAGTTTGGTGGAAGGGTTGTGGGAACCAGCAGGGACAAAACTGGGACAAAGCCAGCAGCCGGAGCACCGCGCCGGGCTCAGCTCCCAGGTTTTGTTCAGTGATGGATGGGGACGAACGCATTGTGTCCCCCGGAGCCATTTAATCACGGATTTGATGCTCGGCATGGATCCTGGAGCTCTACCGGAGGCAGACTGGGATGTGCTCAGCACGGCCTCTCTGCGTGGCAGCATTCCGGGCTCGCAAGCCGCCACATCCCTCTGCTACCAAGACAAATTAGAGGAACACGCTCATTTTATGGCTTGCTCCGAGCGGGTCAGCCTGGAGGCCACCACAAAAGGATCCTCTGCAAATCAAATACGCAGCTCCAGAGATCTGGAAGGGAATGCACATGGAGAAACGTTGCATTTGGTCAATTTGCCCACCGCCTCTTGGCACGCGGCGTTTTCGCAGCTGCAGGCAAGAGAAACAGAGCCACTCATTTAATGAAGCCTTGGGAAGGACAGCTGTGGAGAGCTTCCCCCTTCCCAATTACTCTTGTGAAATACACAGCTTGGGAAAGCACACAGGCGCAACCAGCCGTAAATGTGGGGTTAGTAACAAAATCTTCTCTCCCTGTCTAGGACAGCTGGAAGGGGAAACGCTCCAACCTGCTGCTTAACATGCTGGGGAAATCGCCAGTGAAAAGGAGAGCTGGCAACAGGATCCAAGAGAATTCCATTCCAGCATTGGCCACCAGCCTTTGCTGTGTTTCATGAGCTAAAAAATCTTCAGAGAACTTAAGGGAAGAATTTAGAATAAGACCCCACTGTGAACGGCTTCCTGAGGAGCCACAGCAGCGGCGTGGACAACTTCTGTGAGCTCTGTTTTGGCCCCACATCTTAGGAAATGAGAGCTCAAAATCTGCTTTTTGGCTGCTCTCCGCTGTGGGATTGAGTGCTGAGTGTTGGAGGGGGTCAGGCTTTGCTGGAGCCACTTCTCCATGACTCAAGAAACTTCAGATCTTGCATCACCCCAGCCCCTTTTGATGGCTCCAAACAGTTTTTTCCCCAGATTACTGCAGGGAGAACCACTGGTCTGTGCTGTGGGACAAGCAGGAAGCACTTCGGCAGGGGATGATTTCATAGAACTACAGGATCATTGAGGTTGGAAAAGACCTCTAAAATCACCAAGTCCAACAATTAACCCACCACCATGTTCACTACTAAACCATGTCCTCAAATGCCACAACCCTATGGCTTTTACATCCCCCCAAGAATGGTGATTCCACCCCTGCCCTGGGCAGCCTATGCCAGGGCTGGACAACCCTTTCCATGAAGAAATTTTCCCTAAAATCCAATCTAATGCACCCTGGAGCAACCTGAGGCTGTTTCCTCTTGTCCTGTCACTTGTTACCTGGAATATTTCAGATTATTTCACCTTTGCCAACCTCACCATGTCGTCACACACGCTATGGGCCAAATTCAAAGATCTTGGGCTCTTCACAAGATAAAAAACCTGACTTGATAAGGACAGGATCCCTGATTTCCCATCCCTCGGGTATGGGCAGGAATTGTGCCACTCCAACCCGCAGCTGAAAAGCCTTTGTGGGCTCTTCATCCTTCGCACTAAACCAGCACCAGCCTCTACAAGACCATGATTTACAACCCTCTATCTCCTCCAGGGCTATCCCAGCTGGCTCCACAGCCATTCCAGCAGGAATGGCTTTCCCAGCGGGTGTTTGCAAAGTGCTAGACTCAGCAGAGCAGTGTCTCAGTGGGGAATCCCACAGCCCTTAATTTATCGATTACCTTTAGCAGAGATAATACTAATAACAGCAGCAGAGATTAAAATACTCTCTGCACAGGCACAGAGAGCTCCCCAGAGCTCTGCCAGCTGGGAAAAGGCTGCCACGGTGATGTCTTTTTGGATTTCAACCCAAATCCACCTCATCACACGCAGTCCCAGAGGGCAGCGAAATCCCACGGAGCCACAGGCTTGTGGCTGTCACCTGAGGTCACTCGCTGTGACTGTGACGGGCAGTGTGGGATGGAGGCGGCCGGTTTTCCCTGTTCCCTGAGAAACTCAGCCCTGAGCCAGCTGGGCAGCCTCTCCCCCAAGGGGTTTTCCCACCGCTGAGGTCCAAACTTGCCAGCTTTCCTCGGGGAGGAGGCATTGTCAGCCCTTTCCTGGAAGTCCTGTGTGACACCCGGTGGCAGCAGCTGGGTTATTTATGTGGCTCACAATGCACAAAGTGGTGCCTGGTAGCTGCTCACAGAGGGATGCAGGGCACACAAGCCAAACTGCAATCACAGCTTTCATTTCAATAAAAGCTCTGCGTGCGTCTGAGTACCAGGAGGAGAGGGGGAAAAAAAAGCCCTCTTTAAATAAATCACAGGCTTTTGTTCCCAGCTTCTTATGAACTTCCCTCAATGGGAGAGTGCAGTGAGTCAACTGAGGCTATTATAAAAAAAAATGTCCTTCCTGCAGATATTTCAAATGAAAACACAAAATTAATGTGCCAGTCTCTCTTTGCCCACCATCCAGTGCAACCTGCCAGCGTGGGTGCACCAGCTGAAGTCCCCCAAAACAGGGAATGCAGCTTTTATTAAATTATTTTAGGCTTGGAGCTGCCTATGCATGTGCTGAATATGGCAGGGAGGTTTGTGGGGTCAGATGGTCAGGTTGCCCGGAGAGGTTGTAGATTCCCCAGCTCTGGAAGTGTCCAAGGCCAGGTTGGACATGACTTGGAGCAACCTGGGCTAGTGGAAGGTGTCCCTGCCCATGGCAGGGGGTGGGATGTGATGGTCCAGTGTGCCAGGGCCTCCCCACCCTCACAGGGAAGGATTTCCTCCCAATATCCCATCTCTCCCTGCCCTCTGACACTGGGAAGCCATTCCCTGTGTCCTGTCCCTCCATGCCTTGTCCCCAGTCCCTCTCCAGCTCTCCTGGAGCCCCTTTAGGCTCTGCAAGGGGCTCTGAGCTCTCCCTGCAGCCTTCCCTTCTCCAGGTGAACATTCCCAGCTCTCCCAGCCTGGCTCCAGAGCAGAGGGCCTCCAGCCCTCAGAGCATCTCTGTGGCCTCCTCTGGACTCTCTCCAGCAGCTCCACATCCTCCTGATGCTGGACCCAGGGCTGGGGCAGCTCTGCAGGTGGAGTCTCACCTGAGCAGGGCAGAGGGGCAGAATCCCCCCTCTCCCCTGCTGCCCACGCTGGGGGATCAGCCCAGCACAGAGGGGTTTCTGGGGGCCAGCACATGTGGCTGGGGCATGTCCAGCCAAAAAGTCTCACGTTTGGCTTTCCCAAGAACCGAATCACCCATGCAGAAACCCCAAGAGAGACGTGGGTTCCCAAGAGATGGATAAATATCTGTGTAAATCACTGTAGGTGGGAGGATAGTGCTCCCTGCATCTCCAGCTATGACCAGGACGGGGCTCAGCCACACTGGGAACTTTTAAAGGCAGGAACTGGGGAACGGGGAGGTGATTTGGGACGAAACTTTGGCAAATCCCTGAAAAAAAGGAATGAAATTGCACAAACCGATGTCCAGGTCCCTGTTTCTCGTGAACCCCCGGCGAGCCACGAGCGTGTGGCACCAGCATGGATGGAAAGGCATCCTCCAGTGTCATTAACTGGGAAATAAATCCCCAGTGGGTGTCAGGGATGGAAAGGCAACCTCCAGCGTCCTTAACTGAGAAATAAATCCCCAGTGGGTGTCTCGCCTCCGCTGCCCAGTTTTATATCTGGAACTAATTTCGTCGTCATTCCGATGAGTGACGAGATAATTGCTGCAGCTGGGCTATTCAGCCTGCTCCAAAGAACCCCCTTTTTGCCATTAATTCAGGCGGTGATTGCAGACTCCCGGCCAAATTTATTTCTGCTGCGTGTAACCCCATTAAAGGCAGCGCCTTCACCCTGGGGATGGGCTCAGCCCATCACAGCCCTCGCTGTTTAAATGGTGTGTTCACGTTTCTTTGTTCTGTGGGAGACAAAGGAAAAGCTGTTTTCCTAGATCATTATAAAAAAAAAAACCCTAAATAAGGAAATCTGCTGTCTCCCTGCTCAAAAATGGACACTTAAGTCCCTATCCCAGATAATTAGAAATGATCCATTCTTGCGCCAGAGTCAAGAAAATGCCCAAATTGCTGCCTGCAAAATATCTGTGAAATATTCTGTGCTCTCTGAAGAGCGCTGGGCGAGGGGAAGGAGGAGCGTGGCACTTGCCTGGCACGGCCGCGACGCTGACAGAGCTGGGGACAATGGTCACAAACTCTTCCCCGACCAGCTGGGAGAGATTTGGAGTCGAGGAGGGCTTTGTGCAGAAGAAGGCACTGCGTAAAAGCGAGACAAGAGCTAAAAAAGGAGGAGGGGTGAAGCTGCCCGGGCTAATCGCTGGGAGAGCATCTGCAGGAACGTCCACAAAGCCCCTCGTGTTGATGCTCTCTTCATTTTTTTGCTGCTCCTCTGTGTTGTGCTGGCAACACCATAAAACACCATAAAACAAGGCGAGGTCTGGAGATGCAAAATAAGATTTGATTGCTGCTGGTTTTCCCAACTGTAAAAGTAAATAACGTGAGGAAGAGGGATTGTACATCGGATTGAAAGCATCTGCAGGCGGGCGTTGTGTGAACGCGATTCCTCTTCTTGCCAGCGCCATAATATTCCCTGTTTACCAGCTAAAAGGAAGCTAAAATTAGGATATAAAAGTGTCTTCCACCGAGGGAACAGAAATAAATTGCCCTATTGTCAAGAGAAGGGCGTGGGGAATCTCCCGTCTCTGACCTTGACTTTGACCCCGTCTGCCTTTCTCCCTTGTGTCACCCCGAGCTTTTCATCTCGTCCTTTACCTTGCTCCATCTTTACACGGGGAACAATGGGAGCGGAGCTGTCAAGTTAAATGGCAATTTACAGCTGAAACAAAGGGGCTGGGGTTTTACACCACGGCCTCTGGCAGCCCATTAAATGAAAACAAACCACTGATCTCATTAGCGAGCGCTCCCAAGGCGGCTCCTGCCGCCGCCTCCCGGCGCTGAGCTGCTCTGAAGGCAGAGGATGCGAAATCTTGGAAAGGAAATACAGGAAAACTCCTATTTTTCTTTTGTCAGAAGGGATGTTTTTACAATGGAATCGTGGAATGGTTTGAAGAGACCTTAAAAAACATCTATTCCAACTTCTTGCCATGGGCAGGGACACCTTCCACTATCCCAGGGTGCTCCAAGTCCCATCCAACCTGGCCTTGGAGCCTTCCAGGGATGTGGCAGCCACAGCTTCTCTGGGAATAACTGTGCCAGGGCCTCCCCACCCTCATCCTAAAATATTTCTTCCAGATATCTGTTCTTTCTAGTTTCCTGTTGGAAGATCTCACTGGTAGGGAGCTCAGGCAGAGGAGTGGGGTGGAGGGGTTTGGGTTTCACTCCTGACATCCCACTTTGCTTATCCCATCATCAAATGCAAAGAAGACACATCAGCCCTTTTTTAAGATCTTGATGCAGATGAGTTAAAACTCTCCAAGGGCAGGTTGGTAGAGCTGCAATGGCAATGTAAACCTTCCTGCAATCAAACAGCCACAAAGAGCATCACCCTGTTCCTCCTGGAACTCAAAAGCAGTTAGAGAACTCTCACTGGCTTAAAAATAATTTTAAAAAAAGAAAACCAAACAGGAAAAATTATGTCCAAGAATGAACATAAACATCAAGTACAAACCCCGCACCACTGGGGGATGCACCTTTGTAATATCAGGAGGTTTAGAGCTGGTGATCAGTCATTTCTTGACCGGTTTATGATCTGAAGAAGCTTCAGCCGAAGCACAGGAAACCGCAGATGACAATTCAGCAGCGTGAGAGCTGAGTTCCCATTGCATTTGCAAAACCTTCACCTGAGCTGGGTCTATTTTCTCCTGAAATGATCTACAAAGGGCTTCTGGAATTAACATTCCTGAGGGAACGGCTGGAGCTGTGTCAGGTTTAGGTCGGATATCAGGGAAAGGTTCTTCCCCCAGAGGGTGCTGGGGCACTGCCCAGGCTCCCCAGGGAATGGTCTCATTCCCAAGGCTGCCAGAGCTCCAGGAGCGTTTGGACAATGCTCCCAGGGATGCACAGGGTGGGATTGTTGAGGTGTCTGTGCAGGGCCAGGAGTTGGACTGGATGATCCTGGGGAGTCTCTTCCAACTCAGGATTCCAACTCAGATATTCCATGATTAAATAAATCACATCATTATTAACTCAAATGACACTCAGAAATACTTACACACCTGAGAAAACTTTGCTCATACAGGAAATGCTCTGCCTCAGGAAGGTTTTTACCTCTCACTCCTTGAATTTTTAAAGAAGTCCCTTCTCTGTCAGTGCACTTGTCTGTGCAGAGGTGGGCAAGCTCCTGGTTTCTAAAAGCATCAATGTCCAAAATTTACTATCAAATAACATTAAATATTTGAAGCTGGATATGTGATGGGTCATGAGCTGAGGTTTCCATCTCTCATGCCTTCGTTGTCAGAGCTGTGCTGCTCCAGCTCCTTGCTCCACTGGCACCAGGAGGCAGCAAATCCACAAAAAAGGTGGAAAGCCGAACAAAAAATAATATCTTGGCTGTTGTTTTGCCTCCTGTGGCTGTTGCTGAGCCAGGGAAGTAGCAGATATTACCCCCCTGGTCCTGGTTTTAATTGCAGCAGGTTCTTCCTCTGGGTCTGCAGAGCTTTGCTGGCTCCCACTGTCCCTTTCCTCTGCATCCAGGCAAAACCTGGAATTTGCTGTCACCTGCAGCAGGAGATGCAGCCAGAGGCAGAAAGGAGCCCTGTGACCAGAGCTGAGGGGGCTCTCTGTCCTGGAAGGGCCATACAGGGATACCTCATGCCTGCAACAGGAATTCCCATATTCCAGGTCCAGGTATTATCCCAGGATCTCTGGGAGTGACCACAACATTTGTAACAGGAGTCTCCAGCTGCATGAAAACTGCAGGAGAAATGGCATTTCTGACCAAAATGGGGAGCAACGAACCTGGAGAAGAAGCTTTACGTGCAGAGTTAAGTGACAAGGAGCCATTGCTCCATCATGGCCTGTGGGATCGCTCCTTCTCCCAGCTGTCAGGACCACAGGAAGGAATAAAAACAACACTGGTGATCCAAAAGAATCCACCTGGGGGTTTATTTTACCTGCAGGAGGCCCTTGCTCAGGTCCTTTCTCTGAAACATGCACAGAAAATTCCAGGGATGCCCCATCCCTGGAAGTGCCCAGGGTCAGGTTGGACGGGGCTTGGAGCAACCTGGGAAGGGAGGTTTGGTCCCTGCTGGACTCGCAGAGAAGGGATTCACGGAGCTGCTTCCTCCTGCAGGCTCAGACAGTTCTTCTGCTTGGTTTTTGTCATCTGTCCATGCATTTCCCTCCTCCTCAGCTGCCAGGATCTGCACACCAGTTACACCCAGACTGCTGCAGGCCGTGATCACCGCTGCCAACACCAGTGCAGGCCTCCTGCAGGGAAACAGAAGCCATTAAAATTAATAACAACCTGCCAGTTACTCAAGACACAGTGAATCAGCATTTAAACTCAGACCCTGAAGGCTGGGCCTCGTGGGGCTTGGAAGCTGAAGAAACGAGTTTCAAGTAATTGTGTGTTCATGCTTGGATTTTAATTACATCCACGTGGAGACACCATTTGTTATTTGATGAGCATTGCTCTTAAAGGCATGAGTTTGGGATAACCACAAGAGCCCAGGGAGGCAGTGAGCGAATCCATCCATCCATCCATCCATCCATCCATCCATCCATCCATCCATCCATCCATCCATCCATCCATCCATCCAATCCATCCATCCAATATGTTTGACTGTGATTTCAAGACCCTGTGCCCCTTTATTAGAGCCAGCTCACCCCAGCCTGGTAAATCCTGTGTGAAGGCAACAGGAGGGAAGCCAGGCCTGAACTGCAGGGGCAGTAAGGAGCTCCCAGACAGATGCTCAGTAAATCAGAGGACTTGCATGATCCCGTAAATCACGATCCTGATTAGGGTCAGAGGCTGCACGTGCTGCACAAAGCACTGCCCAGGAACTGCTGGGCTCCTCCCGTGGGAGGAGAGCCAGAGTTTCTCTCCACGGCAAATTGCAAATCGCTGGAGTGTGCAAAGTCCTTGTCTCAGAGGAGTCCAGCACCGAACAAAACTAATCCTGCTCTTTTAGGGACCCTGCTCTCAGCTGGAAGTCTGTCTGTAGGGGAGGGAGGAAAGAAGTCACTGTTTCTCCAAACACATCCATGAATGTCACCCACTGGAAGGCACAGGGTGGGCACCAGGCACAGCCCAGGACAACCACAGATATCGATATTCCAGTGGAAAAGGGAATTTGTGATTTATTTGCACAAACACTGATCTGGCACGGGGGTGTTTCTGGTTATATCCATCCACAGCGTTACCCTTAAGCCAGGCTCCATCAGGAATGTTCCTGCTTAATATCTTTATTTTCCTGTTTGTTTTCTTGTTCGTCTCCTGGTTCCTCTAACAGGAAGAGCTGCAGTTCCCGGCGTTTAATGCTGGGTGGGTTAAATCCCGTGGTGTAATTTCATTATCTTCTCCAGGTACCTGGAGCATGAAGTTAATGGGATCAGAGCTGTTCTGAGTTAGCCAGGCACAAAAACGAGGGGAAAATCAATCCATAAAGGTGAATTGGCTGTGGCTGAACACAAACTGACACAAACAGCCTCTTAATTAGCGACAGGGATAATGAAATCACTTGGGCAGGGAAGCATGAACATGTGCACACAGCAGAGAATCAGGGAATGGTTTGGGATGGAAGGGACCTTAAATCCCAACAATTCCACCCCCTGCCATGGGCAGGGACACCTTCCACTATCCCAGGGTGCTCCAAGCCCCGTCCATCCTGGCCTTGGGCACTTCCAGGGATCCAGGGGCAGCCACAGCTTCTCTGGGCACCCTGTGCCAGGGCCTCCCCACCCTCACAGGGAACGATTCCTTCCCAATATCCCATCTAACCCTGCCCTCTGCCAGTTTAAACTCAGCTTTAAACTGAAAGTTTAAACTCAGCCCTCAGCTTCAGGCAGAAGCGGTGTAGCCCCATTTCGAAATTTCATTTCATTCCATAAAATTTCATTTCGCTTCACTTCGTTCCGAAAAGTTTCATTTCAATCCATGAAATTCCGTTTCACTTCCCTTCATTCCGTGCAATTTCATTCAATTTCATGAACTAAAATGAAACCTAAAATTTTATTTTATTTCATTTCATTTCATTTCATTTCATTCTACAAAATTTCATTTCATTAAATTGCTTTTGACTTCATTTAATTCCATGTAACAAAATGAAATTTACTTTCATGAAGGGAAATTTTGAAATTTCGCTTCATTCCACAAAATTTCCTTGCATTTAATTCCATGAAGCGAAATGAAATTTCCTGTCATGAAACGAAATTTTGAAATTTCATTTCATTTCATTCCATTCCATCAAATTTCATTTTAATTCATTTCATTCCATTCCATGAAATTTCCTGTGCCCTCCACCAGTGTTCCTTCAACAACACCCACACAATTTTGAAGGAAAAGGAAAGGCGGAGGAATTCTCCGAAAAAGTCACAGCTAAGAGGAGCTGCAACACTCCCAAGGAGCTTCCAAGGAAACAAAAAGAGATGGTTCCAAACTGAGCTGCGTCACTTTGACCAAAGCAATAAAAAAAGTTCTTTTCACCTTTGCAAGGGACAAGCTCTAAAGCTTGTCCTAAAGCTAAACCAGAGTGCCCAAATCCAGGAGTCACCAACCCCTCCAGCATGGCCACTTTCCAGCAGAAATGCACAGATTTCTCTTAAAAATAAGATTGATTTGTGTGGGGTTTTTTTCAATATTCAGTGTTCAAACCAATTTGTTCACGAAAGGGCAGCAATTTGTGCTTCCTCGTCCTGGATTGTCAAACCTTGTCCCGAACTCTTCATGGAGTCAGGTTTGAAGGATGCCTCATCTATAGAATAAAGTTTAAAATGGGACATCTTCAAAACATCTGCAAGTGCCCAGGAACCATAATGACTTCAGAATAAGACAGGGCAATACCTCGAAAATGATGAATTTTGGGCAAAACAAGCCATTGCTAACAGCTTTTCAAACCTTGACCAGAGTCAGCACTGTGGAATGGTGAACTCCAGGTGTATTTTTAGTGACTTTTTTTTTTTTCCACACTCCATTTAAAAGAATCAGAAATCAATGTCAATAATTGCCTTTTCTGTAATTCATAAAGGGCCTAATTTAAAAAGCAAAAATGTTATGGGTTTGAGTAATTTGAGCCCACGTGCCCACAGGGCTCTTGCGATGCAGAGCTCCTTGTTAATTATTTTTTTGCTGTGCGCTTGTAAAACAGACACTTTTCCTCTGTGCCAACCCTGCGTGGGTCCTGGAGGATCTGAAAATCAGATTTGGCTCTGCACAATTTCAGCTGTTCTGAGTGGATGGCTGGGATTAAGAGCAGAAGTTTGTCTTTCCAGAGGAAACCGAGTTCACAGTTCAGCTGGAGATCCAAGACAGGGAACATCTTCCAGACCATTTTTTCACAGAGTGCCTCTGGACGATGACAAATAAACACTATTTACAATTTACTTTAGCGAGTTCGCCGTGGGAAATCACTAAGGATGGAGCCCATAGTTTCTTCCTCTGAACTACGAAAAGAAGTTTTGCCCTTTTTTGAGTGCTTCAGGAACTCACAAGTGGGATCTGACATGAAAAGGACACAGCACATGGGCAGAGCAGGGAACCCAACATATCACAGACACGCCTCAGGGCAGCAGGGAAAGGAAACAAAGGGGAAAAATGACCCCCGAAAAAAACGTTTGGGATTTGTAAAGCTTATAAAAACTAAGTCCTGCTGCCCTTCTTTAGAGGTAGAAACACCCCCTGTGTCCCCTCATGGTTGGAAGGACTCTGCCTGACCCAGGAGTGACGCCGGCTGGAAAACCTGGGAATTGCAGAAATTTCCTTGCTCGGAAAACCGCGGCCGGAGAGGGAACTGAGGGAGTCAGGGGCTACAATTCCCAGTGCTTATTTGTGCTTTTTTCCCAAGCTAAACCGTCACAGGATTGTTCCATCCCGTCTCATTTCTGCCATCCATTTAACCTTTTGTGTTGTATTTCTCCCCAGATACTCCAGCGCAGTTCCCAGGATTTTTTTTTTGGCAGGCAGCAGAAACCACGAGTTGCTCGAAGCTCACAAAAAAACCTCCCTCGAATTCTGGGACCACACTCCAGGCAGCATTCCCTCCGCAAATTCCAGAGGCTAATTAGCCAGCCATTAAAGAATAAATACTGACCTCGGAATTATGGAAGGGAAGGAGGGGAATGATGCTTTTACTTCAATCGGGAGAGCTGAAGGATATAAAAAATTCATCAGTGTACACCTGAGCAATTTCCTAACTGCAGAACCAGGAAATAAAGTCATAATCACTCCTGACTTCCAGAGCACCCAGGTTTCGTAGCCTTCTGTGGAGTGTTTCCATATGCTTTGCTTATATATATATATATAAAAAAAATTAGTATCAGCGTATTTCTAGATTTCAATCTCTGNACCCAAAATGTTCACTCCGTCCCCTGTAGTTTACCTCACATCCCCCCCCCACAAAAATGTTCATCCCCTCCCTTACACGTTTTATCCCTCAACTAAACATTACCTCAGAGTTTAAACCCAAAATGTTCACTCCGTCCCCTGTAGTTTACCTCACATCCCCCCCCCACAAAAATGTTCATCCCCTCCCTTACACGTTTTATCCCTCAACTAAACATTACCTCAGAGTTTAAACCCAAAATGTTCACTCCGTCCCCTGTAGTTTACCTCACATCCCCCCCCCACAAAAATGTTCATCCCCTCCCTTACACGTTTTATCCCTCAAATTTTCCCTACCCGCCCGCTACAGATAACCCCAATTCTACCCCCAAAACATCACCTATTACTCGCCTCAATTTTACCTCAAAACGTTCATTTTCTCCGGCGCAGATTAACTCAGTTTTTTACACCCAAAACGTTCATTTTATGCCCTAAAAAAAAACCCAAGAGACGGGAAATGACACCGACTTGCAGTACCGGGCCTTCCCCACAGGGCGGCAGCACTGAGGGGAAAGCGCCACTGCGCGTGCGCCGCTGGCTTTGTTCCACCTTTAACTACCGGGGACTCACTCGAGTCACTGCGCATGCGGCTTTTTTGGGGCGATTCTGGCGGGTTTTGGTTGGGTTCGGTTCGTTTTTTGTTTGGCTCGGAGGGTTTTCGTGGGGGTTTGGGCCCTTTTTTTTGGTTGCAGTACCACCGAGTCACTGGGGGGCTGCGGNAGCACCCAGGTTTCGTAGCCTTCTGTGGAGTGTTTCCATATGCTTTGCTTATATATATATATAAAAAATTAGTATCAGCGTATTTCTAGATTTCAATCTCTGTCCAAAATGTCCCCCACTGTCTCCCTGACCAGTTCACTGATGCCTTTCCCTCCAAGGTGTTCTCTGTCCCCTAAACATTACCTCAGAGTTTAAACCCAAAATGTTCACTCTGTCCCCTGTAGTTTACCTCACATNTGTTCACTCCGTCCCCTGTAGTTTACCTCACATCCCCCCCCCACAAAAATGTTCATCCCCTCCCTTACACGTTTTATCCCTCAACTAAACATTACCTCAGAGTTTAAACCCAAAATGTTCACTCCGTCCCCTGTAGTTTACCTCACATCCCCCCCCCACAAAAATGTTCATCCCCTCCCTTACACGTTTTATCCCTCAAATTTTCCCTACCCGCCCGCTACAGATAACCCCAATTCTACCCCCAAAACATCACCTATTACTCGCCTCAATTTTACCTCAAAACGTTCATTTTCTCCGGCGCAGATTAACTCAGTTTTTTACACCCAAAACGTTCATTTTATGCCCTAAAAAAAAACCCAAGAGACGGGAAATGACACCGACTTGCAGTACCGGGCCTTCCCCACAGGGCGGCAGCACTGAGGGGAAAGCGCCACTGCGCGTGCGCCCCCCGCTTTGTTCCACCTTTAACTACCGGGGACTCACTCGAGTCACTGCGCATGCGGCTTTTTTGGGGCGATTCTGGCGGGTTTTGGTTGGGTTCGGTTCGTTTTTTGTTTGGCTCGGAGGGTTTTCGTGGGGGTTTGGGCCCTTTTTTTTGGTTGCAGTACCACCGAGTCACTGGGGGGCTGCGGTTCCTCTTTTTCACCACCCGGTGGCAGCAGCGACTCAAGTCAAGCCGCGATCTCGGACTTTTCATCTTCTCTTACCTTTTCAAGCCTTTTATTCTTTTAATTTATAAATTCAGAAGTTAAATTTGCGCTTTCAAACCCTACGGTTCTATAGCCAGAGCTTTCTTATATCCTAAAATCCTGTATATAAGATAGCAGACGCGGGGGTTTGTTTTGAAATCAATTTTTATCTATATTCATTTTGTCAATATGTATAAAAATGAGGAGCTTTAAAGGTTTTAGTATTTACACACACACACTCTCTCCCTGTGAGTTTTCAGGCATTTTTGGGGCTGTAACCTCCCTTTTTGTGAGGGCCCACCTGCCCCCTTTGATTCCCTGCTCATCCCTTTCCTCATGCCACTACGGAGCTGGAAGTCAAAATGTAAAGAAAATGTAAATCAAAATGTAAATGAAAATGTAAAGAGTAAACTGGAAAAACAACCCCGAATCTCAGTAGCTCACTTCACAGTAAAAAGAAGTGCCTTTGTTTACAAACATCCAGTAAAAATACTCCCTCTGTTTACATATGTCCAGTAAAAATATTCCTTCTGGAAAACTCCTGGATTTCTTTTTGCATTCACTGAACTGGCACAGCTGCCAGCTGATTCCATTAAATTCTTATCTCCAAAATACACAGTTATCCTCCAAGGAGGGATTTTTGGGCTGTCACACAGTTAGGAGGGACCTCTGGCCAGCAGCACTGGCCCCACTGATGCCCACTGGTCCTAAATCACGTAATTCTCTTCATTAATTAGCATTCTATCCCTATTAGTTAATGACTTCTCGCTCTCATCTGGCCCAAATTCTTTAGCCTTTTAATCATCTTTCCAGCTTTCCAGCCCTTAATCCCCTCTGCATCTTCCGGTTCCTCCAACATCCTTGAAGGGCCATAAATTTACAATCCCAGATATCCAATCTTCCAGCTCCCTTTGGCTTTGTTCACTGAGGTTTGCCGGGGTTAATTCGGGCAAAACTGATGTTTGCGTGGTTGAACGGTCAAAGCAACAATAACTTCAGCAGCGCTGGATGCGATGGGAGGGTCACAAAGCGCAGGTTTGGGGAAGGAGAGCGATTCCCGTTATCCCGAGCATCCCAACTTCGGGATTGCGGGAATGCGCATGCGCGGCGGCCCCGGGATCCGCCCGGGATCCACCCGGGACCGATCCGGGACAGGACCGGGAAAACGGCCCCGCCCAGGTGGGTCCGAGCCCGGATCGCGGCATTCCCACGGGAACAGCTCCGGGGTGAGCCGGGATCGGGAACGCCGCCGGCTGCGGGGGGAGCGGCACCGGGCAGGGCCCCGGCCCCAACCGCGGACAGGGCAGCGGGAAAAGGAGCTTTCTGCCCAAATTCCTTAGGGGAAGCCTTCTCCAGGGTATTTGGGAGTTGGGAGGTGAAAAACATCAACCCGTGCTTCCGTGGAATGCTAATAATTAGTCCTTACTTCGCCTGGTAAATGCAATTGAGGCATCCAAGAACAGCAGCCTCGGGCTCTGTTAATGTGGAGCAAACTTGAAGGAAAATGTGGGGAAAAACCCAATTCAGGGGTGGAAGGTGCACCTTAAAAAACAGAGATCAGGCAGAGGGGTTTATTCCTGGTTTTGCTTTCATTGCCGCACCAAAATGCTCCATCAAGGCCCCAGGTTGGGGGAACAAAACTGGACCCTGTGCTTCCCTCCCCGTCCATCCTTGCCACAGCGACCAGGGCAGGGAAAAATGCCCTGGCAGCAAGGAATAGTGTCTGGAAAACACAAATGGGATGTGAGGGAGTCCAGCAAAGCTGCTGGTTTGCCCTGACACCCCTTGGTGGCTTGGCCACCCTTCAGGCACACACGGCTGTCACAGTCCCAGTACAGCCCAGTACGGCCCAGTACAGCTGTCCTTGTCCCCAAACAACCCAGTACAGGTGTCCAAATCCTTGTCCAGCTGTCCCAGTCCCTGTCCAGCCCAGTAGAGGTGTCCCAATCCCTGTACAGCTGTCCCAGTCCCTGTAAATCCCAAGTGGAGCTCTCCCAGTCCCTGCAGAGCCCTCAGCAGCCAGAGCCACCTCGGCACATCCTGGTGTTCCAGGTGGGACGTGCCACAGGATTTCCTGGAGGACAAGTGCTGCCTTCCCTTGCTCCCAGGATCCAGCCACCAGTGAGGGAGTGTTGCTGCCTAAGTCTTCTAAAAAAAAAAAAACCTCAAAACAGTACAGGAAATGTGACTATGAAAATATCACAGTAAGATTGAAACTTCAGACTCTAAGGTCCCATCCAGGGTAGAAGGAGTTCAGGCTGTGGGAGCCATCAGAATGCAGGGCCCTGGAGGACAATTCCAGTCTGCTCCAGCACGTGGGTGTATCCCAGGAATTTCCATGCAGCCTCAGTGGCCATTCCCTGCCTGCAGCACGTTCTGGGCCCATGAATTATTTGTGTTTCTATCAGGTTAGTGTGTGTGCATTGACATGGTGTCATCTCGGATTCTTAATCAAGATGCCAGGGAAGATGGAGCACCTGCCCCGTGAGGCTTCATTAGCCGTGCCCATAATCTCATCACAGAGTTATTACAATTCCTATAAAGTTTAATTCCGGGAATTCCAGCCTGTCACTCAAGCACCCTGATAACACAGCTCTCGTGGTGAGGTTTGAGTTGGCTGTTGTTCCACGGGAGCACCTGGGAATTCTGCAGGAGCTCGTCCTTGCTCTGCTGCTGTGTCCACACACGGGTTGAAAAGGTTTTACAATAATTTGCTGCCTCATTTTTAGTGGTTCAGACTTAAAATGCCTTTTTCTAAACTCCTATAATGTTAGAGAAAAAAAAAACCCTATAAAGGTTATAATGAGTGATTTTAACACTAATACAAAGTGACGATTCTCACTAAGATTTGATGCTTTTATGTCAAAAAAAGCACAAGCCTAAAGCCATTTATTTGTGATTGATTATAGCACTGATGGATAGAGTAACACGTAATATCTTCTATTATATAGGGTCTGGAATAATCTTGTCTTCAGTAGCTTGATTTTATGCGAACTCTTCTGCTTTTTTGTCTTTATTCTGCTATTTATCCTGACCTTTTAAATAAACACCTTCTTTTACAAAGGACAAAAGGATTCACACCAGAGCCCATCCACACTGCACAGCCAATTTATTCTCTAGTAAACCCACTTATTTATGCAGCTTGATCTGTTTTCCACATGAGAATATTCCTTTTTCCCAGGGTTTTGAAGCTTACTCTGAAAACGGCACTTTTTAAAAACCAGTTATCCTTAATCCTCTCTAACCAGTGGCTTTGGTGCTACACCTTTTTAGACTTGGATATTATTTAATAATGGTTTTTTATGACAAGCTAAGCTTGTAGAATGCTGTGCCATTGCAGAATGTCCTCAGCAGCCACAAATCACTGACTATAAAGAAGTTTTCTTTCTGCTCCTTTCTAGTTCTGCAGAATTTGTGTCTCCTCGCATTGAGCACAATGCACATCACCAGCCCTGACACCTGGAGAGTTCGGTTTTATTGAGCAATCACTTCGTGTCAAATCAGCTGCCAGAACTTGCAGTTTACACAATTCTCACGGAATTGTGGTGGGATCCCTCGGGATGGGCTCTGTCAGTCCACCCCGTGCCTAAACGAGGATGTCATTTTACCACAGCAACCACTTACACAGAGTTCCTCAGTTCTCCAGCCTCACCAGAGCCCAGGGAGGGCTATGAAAGAGCTCAAATATTGTCAAATATTGTAGGGAGTGCTGCATATAAATCATACTAATATTGCTAAGCAGAGATTAATTAAGGCACCACAACTATGAGGAAATGAAATTCAGTTGGTAAGGAGCTGATGAGGGATCTATGTTAACAAAACCAATTTAAAATAAGCGTAGTCCTGTAGAGCGCCAAAAATGAGAGAATTCGTTCGAAATTAGGAAAACTGTGTCTGCTTCAGCATCAAAGCTCATTTTCCTCTCTGAAACCAATGCTAAGGCCCAACTCTTGTGGATTTCTGACAGGAGGGGTTTTGTTTCCTTGTTCGAGAAAGCTCTGGGGGCTTGCAGAGTTCAGTAGCATTGAAGCCTCGTCACAAAAAATTCCGACAGACAAGTCCCTTCCCAGATTCAGTGATGTAATTGAGTAAACTCCGCTGTAAATTGAAAAACTCCAGGAGAGACACTGATTAAAGTGGTATCTGGCAGTTTTTCATTTGACAATCAAATCATATCAGAGGACTAATCAAAGGAAGATACCTACATGATCTGTATCTGTATTTATGACATTTTCACCAGTGAAACATTTTCAACCATTTTTCCTGAAGTGTTCCCACCAGTTTTGAAGTTCAGGCTGTGATCACTCTGTTTTGCCTGCACTGACAGGCATCCTAAGGAATCCTAGAAATTCAGATGTTTTTCTGATGATTCTTCAGCCGGATAGGAACTCATTTCTTGCCCTTCCCAAGCCTTGCAGAAATTCTTACTCCAAAGTGCTGGAGGCTGTAGGAAATGCAGTATCTTGTCTCCTTGGTGACCATAAAAAAGCTGTTTGTGTGAGCTGAACATAGCACACAAGTGACAGCCCTGGGTTCTGACCAGAGCCCAACTCTCTGAATCCAGGGCTGCTTCAAACTGTTACTGATTCTGCTGGGAAGAAAGCTGTAGGAAGAAAAAAAATGATCCTGGTTTATATCGAGAAGGTGTGTGCAGTTATACCAACACTTCTCCTTTTTGAAGCATTTCCTGTATCTTTAGAAACAGCACTGAAGGTTGGGCATGGATTTAGTGAAGAGAGGATTTTAGAAAGGCTCTTTGCTCAGAAAGTAAAAGAGACATTTTTTAACAGGAAAATGCTGGTTCTTGTGCTTCAGATTGAAGGGAGATTATGGGGGGAACAAATGTCATATTCAAGGTCTGTGAAGGAGCTCATCCCAGGTGTTTGACACTCTGAAGGACAAGGGTTGGCTGCCCACACCCACAAAGTAAAATTCATGGATATGCAGGGTTTTCTTGCTACATCCTGCTGGCCTTTTTTGGCTACAGCAGCTGGGGATGAAGGAGCAGGGACTGTTGTCCCCGGGGTTTGGGTGCAACCTCCTGGCCAGTGCAGAATTAGGAGGTGGAGTTCCCAGCCTTGCTTTCCAGCAGCTGATGGATGCACCAGAGCCACCTCACAGCTCCGTGCTGCCAACATGTGAAACTGCTCCAGCTGCACCTGTAAGAGCCTCTCTGCCATGTTTTTTTTAAGTGAAAACATTTTGTTTCCTGACCACATGCATTTTTCTTTTTCTTCCCGTGGGTTTATGAGAGTATGGACAACAATTGCTTTGGAGAAGGATTAGGAATCTAAATTATTACTGAGCTGTGCTTTCAAGTGAATGGGGAAGGGGGAGCCTCACTCATAGCTGTTCTTTATTTATTTATTTCTCCCGTTCAGATGCATCACCGGGCACGTAACACCCACGTGCAGAAGCCATGAATTCCAGAAAATTACCCTCAGAAACACGGAGGATTTTTCCTGCTGCTAAAGCCCCCAGCCAGCAGCCATCCCGCATCCTGGTGGTGGATGTCACCTCCCCTTCCTGGGCCAACACTTGCTCCGTGCTCTCCGAGGCTCTGGAAAACGTCCTGTGCCTGGCGTGTGGCCTGGCAGGGCCCTGCCGTGTGCCCCTGCTCAGCCTCTACGTGGTGCAGCCCCAGCAGGAGTGTCTGCTGCCCTTCACGGTATGCCCCAGGCTGTGCTGCTGCTCAGGAGGGAAAAAAAAATTACGATTTATAGCTAAATTTCTATCTAAACAGCTGTATTCAAATTTATATCTAAATATCAGTCGTTTCGCAGACCTCACGGAAGAGGTGAATTTTCTGAGAGGATGAAGTATAAAAGGAGGAGTGTCATTTTTTATCTGATGTTAAAATTACCTGATAAATTAGGTTTTGTTCTCCTCCTTCCTAAAACATCTGTTTTGGAGCATCTGTTGCACCTTTCATGTGCTGTTTTGTGCTGTACTGTTTCTCTGTCAGAATTACAACTCGAGCTGTAATAATTTGGACACTGAACAAATTTTACCAATGTGTGAGAGGTTCTAGATGTTGAAGGGGAAAGGTGCAGAGTTAAAATATCTGTGCTGAATTTGAGAAATATCCTGAAATCATAGAATCACAGAATTATCTGGAAAAGCCCTCCAAGACTAAATCCAACCCAAAACCCAGCATTGCCAAGTCCACCTCTAAACCATGTTCCTAAGTGCCACATCCACACAGATTTTAAATATGTGGATCTAAGTCATTAAGAACAAATATTGCTCCCATTTAGGGCTCTGCAGAGGAATAAATGTAGATGGAGAATGAGCAGCAGCTCTGCAGTAATAGTTTAGGAATACAAATACACATCTCAAAGTTCACAAGAATTTTTGAAGTCATCCTGTTAGAAACAATCACCCTGAGCACTCTCATTTACACATCAGTGTGAATGCACAGGATTAACCCTTCCACTTCATACAGCACTGGTGGAAACGCTCTGAAAAGTTCTGTCGAGTCTTCACCTGGGAAAAATAAAAAAAATCAGAGGTCAAGAGTAAATTAGCAAATGGGATCTGCAAGAAGATCAGTGGTGGTGTTTATTTTGTAGAAAAGGTTATAGATAACGTGACAAGGATGATCTTAGGACTGCTGCTCCTGATCAGCTGTCTTTTTTATTTAAACAATTCCTCATTTTGATGGTCACAGTTTTTAAAGACAGAGGAGCCCTTAGATCACTGTTTGGCTTTCTTCACATCACAGGCTATTCTGTTTCACTGAGGTACCCCTATGTCATTAAAGCTTCCTTCCAGAAAGCCATCTAGTTTTGATCTGAAGATAAAACAAGATGGGTAATCAAGTCCTTCTCTTGATAATTTCATCCAGTGGTTAATAATTGTCATTTTGAAGCTTGCACCTGGCCTCTTGTTTTCATTTATTTGCTTTATCTTCCAGAGCTTTTTTAATATATTTACTCTTCTGGCTAGATTGTAGAATGTGCTTGTATTTTATCCTTTCTTCCTCTAAATAGAAGCAGGTCCCTGCTCTGTTCTGGCTGGTAAATCAAGAACAAATTACAAGTTTAACTGCAAAACATTTTTACAATAATTTTAATCACTTTCAAGCCATTCTTTGTATTCCCTCTGCTGGTTTTTTGGGTGCAGCATTCCAATAGCAGACATCGGCTGCTGTACTGAAGCTGTTTTTCAGAGCTGTGTTAAAGGGTGCCTGTTAGACAAATCATATCAAGTCAGGAAAGCCCCAGAGCTGAAAATAGAGGTGGGGAGAGTACATGGGGAAGTGTCACGCACAGTTACCCAGGTTTTAATCTTTGCTCGGTGCTTGTTCATGGTCTCTGTTCCCACTGGTCTCCCCAGCAGGAGAGTCCAAAGAGCTTCCCTGGAAAGGGCAGAGAGGGCAAGGACAGAGAAATCAGAAAGAAAGTAGATAACTGTGGGGGAGAGCAAATGGTGACAAGATAAGAAATCAGCATTAAAGCATCAAAAAATGTAATGTGGGAGTGAGTAAGGACTGAGCAGAGCCCTTGCAGCTTCCCACTCAGTCCCACTGAAAGCTCACCCTGCAAACCATGGCTCAGGTGTGGTTCAGTGATTCAGAGCTCCACACACCTGAAGCAAACGAGTCAAATGTTCACCTGCTGCCTCTTCAGTGAGGAAGGTGACCTCTGGGAGCACTGTCTTGCATTGCTTTAAATAAATTCGGTGGAGTTCACCCAACATCTTTCCTGTGCCCAAAATATCCCAGTTTAGCTTCTGGGTCTGTCTCAGCTCTGAGTTCTTGCTGAGGCTTAGGTGAGCTGACATCTCTGTGACCACCAGCCTTCCTCCACGTTATGGAGAGGTATTTCACGTTGTTTATCAACCTTTCCTGCTCCTTGAACTCTGTTTTGCAGCAAGTGAAAGAAAACTTTGCCCGAGTTCAAGCCTGCATTTCCGAGCTCCGCTCGCTCCCGGCTGAAGGCTGCTTCCCCCAGGGGGGGAATGGAGTGGTGCAAGCTGTGCAGGATGGATTGCAGCAGTTCAAGCAGTACAGCAGGCACACGGCAGCAGGAGGCTCAACAAATAGCTCTGTTGAGGTAAGGAAATGCTGGGAAGGGAGTGGGAGCCATCCCACATCATCGTGCTTTATAAATGTTTATCTCATGTGCAGTGAAGGTGATGAAAAATTTCGGTATTCAGCACTCTGGCTGTTTCAGAGATCACTGTCCAGAAATTCTGAAGGAAGATACCAAGTCCTTGAATCCCTCTGGACAAATTCCTGTGGAAAAGGGGATGTATCTAGGGAAAGCTGCATGTACAGCAGTCCTGGCCCAGGATCTGATCAATTTTGGTGGTTGTGTTCTCAGCTCTGAATGTGTGTTTTTGCATAAAGGGGGGGGGAAGCTGCTAATAACACATGAGAACGGATGTGTGAATGCAGAAAGCAGAGCAAGGTTCACAGGAGGAAGGATCTTTTGAAGCAGTATCAACTGACGTGAAAGAACAGGGATTTATTGAGGGGAAAGGACTCACACACAAATGGTGTTTTCCCCTGGACATCAGAAAATATCAGCGCCGAACAGTTTTGCATTTCAGACTTCCCAGGCTCAGGGTCCACCTGCCAGTCGTAAAAAACAACTTGAGATTCCCACAAGTGGAATTTCCCAAGTCTTTCTGCTTTGTTTAGGTCCTTAAACCCTTGCAGAGTCTCACAGAGTCACCCTGTGATCAGGCTGCAATTGAGGCTCACTCCCAGTGTCTGCCCAGGAAACCTTTCTCCTGATTTTCTGCTTTTCTTAGGGCTTTCAGGTATTTTTCCTGACCATTTGAAAGGTGATTTGTGCTTTAACTCTAAAGCTGGGGGTTGGAATGAACAGAGCACACTTTGGACACGAGACCTTTTTCGACACACAACAAAATCCAGGACGTTTTCCAGTATACTTGAAGGAACAAGCTACCTTCAAAATTAAGTTAATCCATGGATGTAGGGAGTTTTTACTCCACTTACTTGGAGTTTTTAGTCCACTAAGCAATCCTTGTTCCTCTAGATTATGCAATTTTATTGTACTTCTCTTTGCAAGGGGATGTAAGACATGCTGCAGGCACAGGCTCTGATCACTGACAGGCAGGAGGGAGTTCTACCCTTACCAAAGGGCCAAAAAAGTTTCAATGAAAGGCCTCTTTCTGCTTCAAATACTGAAGTGATTGCAATTTTTCCCCCCATCACAAGCATTTTTTATGCAAAGTGGAATTTTTGTTTCCTTTTCTCAGTATCAGACCAAAACCGAGTGGTAGGAATCACTCCTACTGCTGCTCTCTTTGGAAATATCTTTAGGTTAGACTGAATACGTTAAAAAAACTATAAAATTCCCATTCAGCTTTCGAGGGAGAAGGCCAAGTTTAGTCTATTTGAACTATAATTAATGTACAAGTCCCTTCTTACCCACAGAGACTCACTGATCACAAGTGCAAAGCACAGAGCATAAAACCTGTGGATGTTCCTCCAGTGAACCTCTCAATCCATTTCATATTGGCTTAAATGTGAGCCAAAGTTCAGAAAAAATAAATCTGCTTTTGAACAGATGAGCTATTTCAGCAAGATTTCTCCTCTCTCCATAGTGGGACCAGTGCTACTCAACATCATCACCTCTCAAGAGAGAACTGGGGTAGAGGCAGCTCCTGCACGCTCTGATTTGTGTTTCAGATCACAATTTTCACCAGCCAGCCCAGCAGAGAAATGGTCAAGCAGCTGGAAAAGAAGCTACAAGACGTAGACCTGGTGAGTCTGCGACGAATACAGGTCATTGAGGTTCTGAAGAGAGATTTCTTGGAGCCCGAGGACGTGGAGCAGCGTGTGCCAGCAGAGGAGCCCAGCAGTGGTGAGTGGGAGGCAGTTTTAGGGAAGTTATGGCTTCGGGCAGCACGACAGCCACTGGTTCTTGCTCTGGCACTTCCCTTTGGGCCATTTAATGTCCCTTAGGTCAGTGGGAAGTGCTGTGCCTGGAGGAAGTTTGTACCACAGCACTTCTCTGGGGCTTACAGAACTTGCAGACCTCATGTGTTACTTCAGCTCTGGGTATTAGGTAAAATTCATGTGTGATGCAGCTTCAGTGTGGGGGGTTAAAGAGAAAAATGCATCGAGTTATGGGGGTAACACACTCTAAGCATGGAGAAAAGCAGCAGCAGGAAGCAAGAACAGTATCAAAGACAAAAAAACAGCTAATTAAGAGGCTCGGTCAGTGAAAGTAACTCTTCCCAGCACTGTGCAATGTGCAGCCTGGGAGAGAGGATTCAAAGGGGTTATTTCTGTTTTTACTGAGGGACAGGCAGTGTTGCCTCTTGCTGTTCATCTTCTTTCGTGGTTGCAGTAGCAGATTTCTGGTCAATTTGTCAGAGTAGGGACTGGGAATGCTGCAGGGAAGCCCTGGAAGACTCAGCTCCACAGAGGAGGAGATGCTCTGTGCCTCTCTGTCACAGGGGTGCTTTAGGGACTGCGAAACCCCACCATATTATTTTTAAAAGTGGAGTTTTGTGTAGCCCTTTCACCCAGTAAAAGGAATGGAAACGTAAATGTGGATATAAAGGCCACTGAAATGTCAAGTAATAAAATTCTAATTTTCTGAGTAGATGAACTGTTTGCTCTCTAAGAGAAGCAACAGGGGATGAATAGGTCAAATAATTGGAAAAATGAGCCCAACTGGTTTGTGATACCCATTGGAGTTCCCTTCTTCTGTTTCAGACAAAAAAAATCCATTTTACTATAAAAAATTGCAGTAAAGAGCATTGAATTTGCAGGATCCAGCTTGCAGGAAGTGCAAGATCAATGCTGCATTGAAGTAGAAAATAAATATTGTGATGCAGCACTTAAACAAGAGCTTCATTTCACCGAGGAAATTTCTTCCTTTGGTTTATTTAAGGGTTATTTGAACCTATTTACATTTTTAATAACCAGAGCAGGATCAGGATATCCCCTCCACAGGCTCATTCCCAGGTCATAGTGCAGCCGGAGAAGACTTCAATATTTTGAAACCCCCACACTGGCAAATCTTAGAACAGCTTTGAACATGCTGAGATTTCAGAATCGGAACAAACTGATTTAATTAAAACCCCACTGGAGGTGGGAATAATCTGGGGGAGTAACCAACAGGATGCCTGGCCTTCGGATGGACTGGTCTCTAATTGATAACGTGAGAATTATTATTATTATTATTATTATTATTATTATTATTATTATTATTATTATTATTTCTTCTCTTCCCCTACCCCATTGCACTCCCTGAAAGCAGCTGAGCCTTGCCAGCCCTTTTGCTAGCAAAGGTTAATATTTGCATGTGCTGGAGATAACGGGGTCCCAGCTATTTCTGTTTGGGAAAAACAAAAAACAAGCCCTGCAGGTAAAGCACTAATGCCTTTTTTGTGACCACAGCCCATCTCCTGCAAGTCCCAGGGCTCCTTTCTCCACACGGGCTCTGCTCTCCGGGAATTTTGATTCCCATTGCACAGGAGATGTTGGCATCCCGACCTGTTTTTCCTAAGCAATGAACGCAGTGAATTTCTTTCAAACTTGTCATGTCTTGTGCCAGCTGCAGATGTGTAAGTGATTAAATATCTATTACAGAGGAGAAAGTAAAAAAGAAAACAGGAAAATATTTACTGAGGGAAGAACTGAAGCATTTACCAGCCCCAAAACACAAATAATTCCCCTTGTCAGCTGTGTTTTGCTGTTTGTGGAAGTCAATTACATGGATTTCCTGCTGCTTTGTCTTCTGAGCTGTTAATGCCCTCTTCAGTGCACATCCCTGAGCGAAGCCCAAGTCCAAAATCCGTAGGGAGTGCATCCAAAACAGGATGATCCTGCAAGGGTGCGTTCTGCAGGGAGATGGGAGCAAGGCTCAGTGTCAGGGCAAGGGGCTGGCACTGGGAACAGCTCCGTTCGTGAGGAGCAGCTTCCAACTGAAAAAAAAGAAGTAAAAAACTATTTTAAAAAAAAAAAAAAAAGAATTAAAGGTCCTGGCAGCCAGGGACAGTCAGAGGGGATTTTAAGGGAAGGTTTTTAGTAGCAAGGGCAGTGGGAAAGATCTCGTGTTGTGAGTGGGAGTCGAGTCTGCTTTGCTGCAGAGACACAACCAACGTGTTTCTAGTGCCTTCCTCAAGGCTGGGAGGTGGGGCCAGTCCAAAAGTGGGTCCTGCAGACCATCTGAAGAAGTACAGTCATTATAGTAGTCCTGGATTATTTGCTAGGTAGAAATGAATGAATTTCTGGGGTTATTTTTTGGTTTTGGGGGTTTTTTTTAATGCATTGTGACATTTTTGCCAACTAGAAATACTAATGCATAAAGAAAAGATTTCTCAGTGTAGATGGATGTAGCACTGTTTTTTAATCCCCCTGCTGGCCTGGTAAACAAGAGGAGGGAAAAAAAGGCTATTTCTGCTATTTATTCATCTTCTCAGAAAGCCTTTTCCACATCCTAGCTGTATGGTAAAGGTATTAGTGCTGCCAGACTGTGCCTTCTGTGTTTACAAGTGGGTATACTGCATGTCTTGTGCAATTTGCAAATCGATTTTTTTTTTTTCCCCCTTCACTTTATTTTATTTATCCCATTTTATTTTTATTTATCTGCTGGGTTTCAAGCTAGCTTCTCATTTAGATGCACCTCTGAGGTGTTACTTGCAGGTGGTTTGGGGGTTTTTTTTGCAAGGGCTTATCTTGTGCATACCCTGCCTAACTCTGCTGTCCAGCCTACATTGCCCCATGCCTAAAAGTTGTTGCCACATCACACCACATTTGTCTGCACCTCCAGCACAGGAGTTTAAGAACTGCCGGGTGTGAGAAACCAGAGAGGTCTTTTCGATGGCTGAAAATATTGGTGCTTTTTCACCTATTTTTTTTTTTCTTTTTCCTGCAGATATGGCAATCCTGGGAATGGACATCGAGGTGCAAACTGTAGAGGACAATGTCATCAGCCTGGAGATGCTGTTTAAAACCTGGCTCCACGACCAAGGCACTGAGAGGGAACAGCTCCATCTCCTCCTTCCCTCAGGAGGCTTCGGCCACGCTCCTGCACCCAAGAACACCTTAAGTATTTCATTTTCTCTCCCCCTTTCAGGGAGCTCCTGAATCCCTCAGCCTTAAAGATGACCTAGGATTGTCCTATGGGCATCTTCCCTCCCATTTAGAGACCTGAGTGGGGTCTGTGGGTAACTTGGGAAGTCATCAGGCTTAGAAAGCTGCTGCTTTGCTGCTGTGGCTGCTGAGGCTGCAATCATTTCCATTCTGCAGCAGAAACGTGCCTGGAGGGGCATGTGAATTTACAGCCATGTGGTCAAGGTAAAAAGGAGCCTTTTAGATCTTGAATAGCCCTAAAAATTATGTTCAAAACTGAGTCTGTGCCAGAGCTGCACTTAAATAAAGGCTGTCTTACAGAGGGACTTGGGGGGACGGGTTGATGCTTCGTGTCAGGCTTTAGTGTTGTCCCTCCCTCGATAGCTGCTAGAAAACATTAATTTTTTAAGTGCTTTGAGCATGTCCTGTGCTAAACATTGCCAGTTCCAGCGACCTAAACCATTCTCCTTCTCCCAGTGTGCCTGAAGTGCGATTTGCAGGAGAGGCTGCTGGACCCAGCCCTGCTTTCAGGGACAGCTGATGGCACTGGGAGAGCAGCAGATCCCAATTCTCCCTGGCACGTGGCAGCCTGGCCATCCACAGGGCTGCACAAACTCCGGGTGCTCAAGTAAGTGGTGCTCCTTGCTTTCCACTGGGTAGCTGGGAGAGGGTGCAAGAAAAGCTTCACCTTCCTGTGCAACATCATCCTGAGGCCTGGTGACATCACCAGGAGGCTCTGGGCTGCTGGTGAGCCAAATTCTGGTGGGAAAAACCCCCAGTTCCATAACTCTTCCTGTCATGGAGCAGCACAGCCCACGTACAGACCACGGTCACACTTGGTGTCACCACAGCACTGACTGAGTGTGACACTACAGGTGTCATTCCTGACAGTTCTTACCCCGCAGTGAAATGTGTTACTGCAATAATTCTGTTCTCTCATTACCTAATGAGGCCACATCAATTAATTGAACGCCAGAGCCTGCGCTAATTAGTTGGAGTAGTAGTAAAAAAAGCAAGCAAAGCCTCACAGTGCTGTGATTTCACCTGAGAATTCGCTTTCCTGGCAGCAGTTCATGGCGCAGGGCAGAGCACAAAGATGCTCTCCAGTGCCTTTTGTGAGATTTATTTATAGGAAAAAACAGTTTAATTCCTGAGCTATGCAGTTGTTCTTAAAAGGATGAGCACTACCACGAGCTGTGTCCCTGCAGGGCTCTGAAGTCTGAAGGGGTCTGTGAGTCCATCCTCTATGGGCTGCCCTTCATCATCAAGCCCACAGGCTGCTGGCAGCTGGACTGGGATGAACTGGAGACAAACCAGCACAGCTTCCATGCTTTGTGTCACAGTCTCCTGGTGAGTGTGTCAAAATTGCAGTGTGACGGGGAGGAACTGCCAGGGAAAGGAACGGTGAGTGCACCCCTTGTAAAATCTGTCTGGCCTGCACCAGGAAACATTTTAAAAGCTGCAGCTTCATCTCATGGGCCAGAGTTGGGCTTGTATATCCTTCCGTCTACTGGAAAGATGCTACAGCTGATCAGACTGTAGAGAAGACCCTCAAACCTATCAGAAATGCAGTGTTTGGGGGTGTGAAGTGCAAACGTCAGGGTTGGAGTTAGACTTGCGACTTTTAATTGCAAAAATAATTAACCAAGGCTTGGACTGTGGAGAACTGACAAGCTGTAAAGCAAAATTGGGTGTTTTTCTTAAGAACTGACTTGATAAAAGAACAAAACAAATGCCGTACTGTCCTCAGCCCTGCTGCAGAGTAGTTTCCCTTCCCTGATGTGTGGGTGTGCCTGCCCTGAGCCCCGCAGCTCCCACGGTGGCAGTGCTGAAGGAAGTGGCTGTCGCCTGTTGTTCACACCTGGATTTTGCCCTTTAGAAAAGGAAGTGGATGCTCTTGGCCAGGCGCGAGCCGCAGAACACTGGACCAAACTGGAACGTGGTGGTGCATCCCTATTATGTCATTGTCCCCTCCGACTCCGCCACTCTCCTGGTGAAAGCAGTGGCCATCAGAGAGCTCCTGCTGCCATCAGCCTTCCCAGCCCTGCTGGCTGAGCACCCCGAGCGAGTCCGGGGCCCCATCGAGGTGAGTCACTCATTATCAGCTCTCATTATCACCTCAGCAGAAAACGAGAGAAGGAAATGGCTGTGAAAATGTCTAGCGACAGCTGGAATGTGATGGAGCCCTCCAAAACCCCTTCCCAGCACACAGCTTTCTTCATGGACAGCAAATACCTGTCCTTTGGAGCAATTTGCATGTCTGGAGATGTCGGGGAAGAGGCATTGTGAAGGTAAGTTGAGGGTGACAGTGCCCAGAAAGGGTGCTCCAGCTTGTTGGCTGGTTCTGGGCATGGAAAAGGACTGGATCCTGCAAGGGAATGTTTAAATCCATTAAGATCTGTTTGCAGATGCCTCTTGCTCTATACACGGCTAAGAGTGCTCCTTGTGGGTAGCAGCACAGCCAAAAATCCCTTTACCCTTCACTGTAGGGTGGCTTGGAGTGTCTGCAACACCGTCCCTGAAAAGGAAACCCAAAAAACCACAAACATGCAAACCTCACAACCTCTACCTGTCACATCCCATAGCAAACTCAAGTTCTTTCTTCCGAGCAGAGCGCCCTGAACAACTTGGAAGTGGAAGTTGCTTACAACCCCTTGCACCTGAAGAGCAACCTCTACAAATACCTGAAGAGCTCCTTGTACAAACCTCCACACCGGCAGCAGCCCCAGCCCCGGGAGCAGCGCCCGGAGCGGCACCAGCCCAGGCAGGTGAGTGAGTCCCTGTGTGTGAGCAGCCTGGACGGGGTCTGATGTCCCCTCTTGGTCACATTCCTGTGACCAATTCCTGCGGGCAGCTCCCTGTGCCCAGCAGGGCTGGGTGTAGCACCAGCAAGGCGAGGCACAGCCCGCGCCTCCTCCCACGAGGATTTGTGTTTCGTCTCTGTCTTGCAGCCTCAGAGCAGAGCCAAAGCTGCAGTGGCTCCCCTGCTGATGGCTCCCTCTCCTCTCCAACCATTCAGACCACCAGCTGCAGCCAGGAGAGGCTCCTGTGAGGGCTCCCTGCTCCCCAAGGAGTACGAGGAGTTCCTGCAGTGAGCACCAGGACCTGCCCCTGGGCAGCCACAGGTCCTGGCTCAGCAGCTGGCCGGATGTGGTCGGGCAAGACACCGAGCTTGGCCTTGGTCAGACAGGCACTTCCCATCGTTTGTTCCTCCTTGTTGTTGTTTCACGGTTGTGTTAGTCACTGAGCCAGTTCTGCAGGAAGTTTGCTGCTCGGGGACCCTCTGTCCAGAGATCCAGCTGTCCCCTGCAGCAGCAGCAGCAGCAGCACCATATATTTCCTGTTCTTGCCAGCACACGTCACCAGCCTGCCTCAAATTTGGGTTTCTGAGACTGGGCTAGCACAGGCCACAGATCACAGATCGCTGTCAGTGGGAGCAGAAGAGCTGCAGGCAGGGCAGGGAGGAAATCAGACAGACAAGGCAGGCAGTTGTGCTGAGCTGCCCTCATCCCACAGCAGCAGGTTCCGTGGGGTGTTTGAATAGGCATGAAGCATGGCTCTTGAATTTAATCCTAAAGCCTGGAGTTCTGCTCTCCCAGATGATTTGGTTGCTTTCAAGATTGGCCTTGCTGTCCAACGCCCCAGCTTGTGAAGGAGGTTGTAGCAAGTGCCAAGCCAGGGCAATTCCAGAGAATTCCTGCCCAGACGCCAGCCTGTTTTTCAGTGCAGGTGTAGGGCAGCTGCCCCTGGCATGGCAGGAGCCAAGGGCAGCTCGACCAAGCCAAGGTGGGGTGGTCTCACCAAGCCCCTGCTGCTGAGCACCAGCACAGTTTTGTGTTCTACTTACTTGGTTCTAAAAGCTGTTTAAAAATAAAGTTATCCTCCATTAAGTTCATTTTCTGCCTGTAGTTTCTGATGTGTCCAGCATTGCTATCCCAACACTGGCCTGTGCTTCCTGGGAAACAGCTGCAGGTGAGCAAGGGCACAAGGCAAGCACCATGATCCCACTGGAGCCATCTCTTCTCCCTGGGATCCAACCACAGGCATGGGCTGGCTCTTCCCATGCCCTGGCATCTCATCAGGAAATGGCCCAGCCTGGGGTGTGCAAACCAGTCACCAACATAAAAATGATAAAATCAGGTTCGGGGAGGGGGCAGCAGGGAGGCAACAAAAGTTTTTGGAACCACCTCAGCCTCCCTCAGATTTCCCAAAACCCATTAGACTTTTCCCCTTCTCCTGCAGCAAAACCCCAGTGGGAGAAGAGGACCCAGCAGAGGGGAACGGCCACAAGTTGGTCCTGGCCACAGCTGAGCTGTATTTTTACAGGACTGAGGTTTTCCCCCTGCAACTTGGGCATCAGATAAATGCCCAGAGCTTATCACCATCTTCACTATCACCTTATCACCCCAGCGTGGGGACCTGAACCTGAACCTCCAGGCTGCCCCAATAGTTTGTGGCTGAGCTGGGGCTGCAGGAGTCCTGCTTAGCCCTCTGCACAGGTACAGCACAGTGCTGCCTGGCACCTGCAGAAGTCACCAGCAGCCCCATCCAGACGTGAGGGCAGCCAATAGCAGGGTGCCTGGTCTGGTCCCACACAGAAAGGACAACCTGGTTTTCCCCTGGGAAGGTTTCTCCCCGAGGCTGGCCACACAACAGTCAGCCAAACCCCACAGCAGGGATCACAGATTTTGCCATTAAAGTCGATGGGATCCGGACTGGGCCATTCCACACCTTTCAAAGCAGCTGGGAGCAGGGGGGGATCAGCAGTGGGATCAAGCTGAAGAAGGAGAGATCCTGTGACTCATGAACAGCCACTGAGCTGCAGCACAGCAGCAGAGCTGGCGCCTGTCCCTGCCCAGCCTTATGCCTGGAGGCCATCACATATCTGAGCCTGACTCTCATTTCCCTTAATCCCCTGGCATCAGGGCATCCAGTCACAGCTCAAGCTGGCAGGTACTTTTCTTTGAGGCTCCCTCTTAGCTCAGTAGCTCTGGCACAGACACAAAAGTGCACCTGCATCTCCCCATCCACGCCACAGGCAAACGTGTCGTTCTGAGACATACAGACTTTAATATTAAAATAACTCCGTATAAAAATACTTTTGGAGACTGATGGCAAGCAGCCTTCCACGCACCACAAAGGCACCAGGGCCCTGCAGCCTGGTCAGACAGGAAGCCAGAGCAGAGCCAGAGCAGCAGGTACAGGAAAATACCAGACCTCCTGCAGATCAGAAGGCACAGTGGAGCCAGCTCCAGAGCTGGAGAAACACACTGGGACTTGCACCAGCCACAGCTCTCTTGCTCTTGCTGTTTCCCTCCAGGAAAACACAGCCCCTCAGCACTGGTGACCAAAAGGGGCTCTGCCTGAGCCCAAACAACCCCAAGCCACCCCTGAGAGGAGGAGCCCAGCTGGCACTGGGATGCCCAGTCCCTCCTGGGATACAGACACAGAGCAGCAGCACCTTATATCTCCCCTAAGTCCTCATAGAGAGGCGACAAGCTGTACTCATCCACAGACTGCTCCTTCTTCTGCAGCTGCTGGGGCTTCACCACCTGGCTGTACAGCACCTCCACGTTGTTGTTGTTGCTGCTGTTGAGGCTGGGTTTGGTGAGCACCTTCTCAGGGGCAGCGCTGCCCCACCGCCTGCCAGGGTCCTCCACCCTCTCTGCCCCTTTGGGGATAAAGACCGCCTGGGGCTTGGGGGCTGGGACCGGCTTGGGGTTCTTGGCCTTGGCCGGGAAGGCAGGTACGGAGTAATCGTCAGTGCTGGGGTTGTAGGGGTACTCGTAGCCGCCTTTGCCGTCATGGCCCTGGGTGCGCCAGGCCTCGCTCGTGGGCCGCGCCTCGTCGTAGATGTAGGTGAGGGGGTGCAGCGGGCGGGGAGCGCGGCCCTCGGGCTCGTCATAGATGTGCTCCTTGTGCCCAGGGGGAGCCTGGCCACGACCCTCGGCCCGGCCCTGCCCCTCGGCCCGGACCTGCTCGTACGTGCCCGAATACGGCAGCACCGGCAGCCGCGGCTTCGGCTCCTCCACAGCCCCGCCGGGCGCCTTGGCCCCGCTCATGGCCTTGCTGTCCACAGGGTCCGAGTACAGCGGGTCCGGCCGTGGCCGCAGGCCCTTCACCGAGTCCAGGGGCTCTGAGTACACGCTGGACAGGTCCTCGGCCGGCGGCACAGCACGGAGCACCTTGGGCAGAGGGGAGCGCGGGGGGGTGCTGGACACCGCGGGCTTGGCCGGTGGCACGGGCAGCTCTGGCAGAGTCCGGCTCTTCAGCAGAGACGTGGCCTCTCTCTCCTCTGCTGCTGCACCGGCCCTGGGTGCCAGCCCCGCTTTGGGTGCCGGGGTGTCGTCCCCCTCAGCGGGCAGCTCCAGGTTCAGGTTGTCAGCCAGGGCCTGGCGGATCTGCACCATGCCGGGGCTGTCGGCTTCCAGGGAGTCGCAGCTCTGCCGGTTCTCCTCCACCTGCGCCTTCTGCTCCTGGATGGAGGCTTCCACCAGGCGGAAGATCTCGTTGCCCTGCTTGGTCTCGAAAGTGAAGTTTCCAGGTCCTGAGTCACAGCGCCTGCCGGCCTCGAAGGAGAACATCACCTGAAGGGGAAGCAGAAGGGTCACATCCTGCTCAGCGCCCGCTGACCCAGCGCGTCGTGCAGGCTGTGCTTCCCACCAAAGGGCGTGTGGCTGCAGCACTGATCCTGCACATCCCGCAGGACAGACTGCCCTGAAATCCTGCTCCTTCCACTCCCACACTGAGGGCCACCCTGTGCCCAGCAGCTGGGCAGGGAAAGGCCACACCGCCCAGCAGCCCAGAACAAGCTGTGGAACTGGAACTGGAGCACACCTGAGGGGACATCACTGCTGGAGCCCTGCTGCCTTACGTGAGCAATTCCAGCAGTTTCAACCACCGGCACCAGACAGTCTAGGAAATAACACTGAGGAGGGAGTAGGGTGAGAAGGTGAGCGACACTTCAGCAGGGGAAACTAGTATGGAATCTTAGGTAAGAAGGGAGCAATCTGGAAGCAAGAGATACAAGAGGAAGAACACAGCTTTCCACAGGAGAAAGCCCAGCAGCAGCAGCAGCTCGGCTACCAAGAGTAAGCAAAGCACTGACCTACGAGCATTAATCTGTTCATGGTATAAGGCCCTCTACAGAGAAGTCTTGCACCAGGGCTGTGCTTCCTCTGGCCTGAACACACTCTGGTGAGCAGGTTCCCACCAGCTGATGCCCACACCCTTCCTGAGCCTCATTCTCTTAACCAGGGGGGATTTTCTGCCTCTCTCATGGGCAGCAGAAGCCCCTGCGGCTGCTACAAAAGTCTCTGGGGACAAAGTTCTTTTCGTGGGTCAGTGCTGCCAAACACAAGCACAGTCAGCCCCTCTCTGCTCAGGTCGCTGTGGGTGCAGCTCTCCACACCCTGCAACTCTCCTCTCCTCCTGCCCCCAGCACAGGCTCTGCACATGAGCTGGACGTCCCGACAAGGACAGCTCAGTTTCCACCTCTGTTTTGGGAATGTGCCGCAGAGAGCACCATCAGCAGCTTGCGGCTAACACGGTCACTGCTATAAACAGCCTCAGGGACACCACTAAACAGCCCCAGGGCCACCACTTCCTCCTTGTCCAGCATGGCCCAGACGTCTTGCACTCAGGGCAGCAGCAAGGCAGATTGGGGACTCACTGCAGGAGGACTCTGGAGAGGGACTCTGAAGAGGTCAGTGAGAATAGGAGCAGAGTGAACAAATCCAGAGTAACTGGTGTCTCAAAGCCCCTCTGCTCTGGCCACCATCCTTAGCAGGGAGGGACTGAGCCCAGGGCAGAGCCAGGAGTGCCAGGAGGCTGGGGAGAGCTTGTGTGGAGCACTGAGAAATGTCCCTGCTCATGGCATGGGGTGGGAAGTGCTGGGATGGAGAAAGGGAGCGGCAGAGGCTGCAGTGGCCTCAGCCAAAGTGGGACAACCACAGAGGGGATGAGTGTCCCACCAGCCCACGCTCCAGCACGGTGACACAGGCGGGAACTGAGGACAGTCAGGGTGACAGACATCCCTGGCGACCCTGCTGTGGTCACAAGGGGCTGCAGCAGTCCTGGCATTTGGCAGGGCTGGCTGCAGGACATCAGCTCAGCCTTCCACAGGGGAACAGCACACAGGACCCCCCCATTCCTCACCTTGTCCCGGCCGTATCTCCGGAGCAGCCGGTAGGGCCAGACATAGAGGATCCTGTCCGTCCGCGGGTCCTTCAGGACGAGGCTGTCACGCTCGGCCTTGAGCACGTAGGTGCCACGCAGCTCGCACCGCTCCGCGGCCTCGGTCCGCTGCACCGTCACCCAGAAGGCGTTCACTGCGGGGACAGGGCTGCTCAGGGCAGGGCAGGGGCACACAGGCAATGCCCAGCGTGCCCCCAGTGATGGGGCAGCAGCAGGACAAGGCTCCATGGAAGGTGGCCCCAAGTCAGGGCAGCAGCAGGTCCCACCTTCGTCTCTGGAGTAGTAGATGGAGTTCACGGCCATCTCCAGGGCTGGCGCCTGCCCGCTGCCCTCTTGACCATACTGTGACACCACGCCATCGCTGGGGCCATTTCCCTGGCAAAGGAGAGCAGATCAGACCCTGAGTCCTCTCCCCACATCAGCCCCTGGGCCCCCTTGCATGGCCTGGGCCTTGCTGCCCTCCCCGGCCCCACACAGCCTGGCTGTCCTGCACCCTGCCCACCCCACAGCCAGTGACAGGCCCCCTGAGCCCACATGAACATGGATGTACAGGGCCAGGAAACACAGGGGGGACACTTCCCTGAGCTCCTGGCAAGACCTTGTCCCCAGCCAGGCTCTGCACTGACAGGGTGCAGGGAAGCACAACCCACAGAGCTGCCCCCAAAGCATGGCACAACCCAAACACACCTTCCTGGCCATAGCAGCACAAGCACAGGGGGCTGACGGCCTGGTAACAGGGGGTCTCTGTGTCCTGCCCTGCCCAGGAGGAGGGGTGGCCTGCAGAGGGGAAGCGAGCGCTTCTATTTTAGCACATGCAGAACTGAAAGCGCAACACACACACTGTCAGCGACCGTGTCCCAGCAAGCAAGGCCCCCAAAAGGCCTGGGGCAGGACGCAAACCCTTGGTGCTTTCACAGATCTTCCTCCAGAAAAACCCCTCACAAATTACAGGCTCACAGAGCCCCGTGCAGCCGGCACAAGGGAGGTTCAGTGCGTGGCCGGGAGCTGGAATTGTTCCTTGGGGCTGCAGCAGAGGTTGCATCTTGCAGGAGGCAAGTGCCACAGTTTCAGTTTAAAACCCACACACATGAGCTTCTTACCAAGAAGCCCAAACAAGGCCCAAAAAAGGACCATCCAGCTCTTGTGTTTGGGTCCTAAAACCTCATGTCCTGACAGCTGGTAGCAGCAGCTCCTCCTCAGCTAAAGCACCCCATGCAGCAGGGCTCCAGCCCGGGATTGGAAAGCCAAGGGCCACCTAATCTTCCAGAGCCTTCTAAGACTCCATTTGACTGCACTTTTCTTCATCTTCAAAAGGAAAAGAAAATTCTGTTCTGAACTCCAAATGATCTCCGGCCCCAGCTCCCAAGCTGCTGGACCCTGCTTACCCTCTGGGCATCAACATGACACAAAATCACATTCTCCATGCAGATGATCAGCACTCCCAGCTGAGGATCTCCAGCTCTGTGCAGAGAGGCCACGTGCAGCTCTTGTGCCTCCTGCTCCAGGTCAGGCCTTTCTAAAACACATGCCAGCCTTGTAGCCTTTTGCTCACAACTCCCTAAACTGTCAGCTTGCTTCTGGACCTCGGGCACACACAAATGATGGCTCCCGTGTGAGGGATGGCACGAGCACAGCCTTGCTCCAAGCAGGTGCTCCCTGGCCTGGCCACTACCCCGCCCCACTCCAAGGGTGTGTTGTGCCCCCAGCTCGGCCCCACAAGCCACTTCCAGGGCAAAGGCTGCAACCCCAACTGCATCAGGAGACACAGAGTCCTTTCCACCAGTGCCTCCTGGCCCCGTCAGCCCTGGCCTTTGCTGCACAGAGACACTTGGCCTGGCAGGAGACTGCAGGGAGACGCACGAGGGACAAAGGTAAATCACACTCAGCAAACACCCGTCGCGGGGAGATCCCGGGATCACCAGCTGTGCAGCCAGGCAGCCCTGCCCAGCACTCCAAGCCTGGAATCAGCTGGAGCCCAACCCAGGGCTCCACAAACACCTCCCAGGAGGGAGAGCCAGGACTGTGGGGCTGGACAGGCAAAGGCTGCTCTCCCAGAGGGCATGGAAAACCACACTCTCAAGGCTGCCCAAACAGCCTTGGCTGGTCACGCTGGCCGACCACCAGCTCCGGGGGCTGCAGAGGACGGGGGGCTGGACAGCTGTGCCAGAGGCCCAACACAGATGGGGTGTCCCCAGCAGCAGCCAGGAGTGAGCCCCAAGGCTGGGCAAGGGGGGTTCCAGGTGCTGGAACCAGACGGGTCCTGGAGCCAGGCAACCACAACGCTCTCGAGGCTCCGCTTCCGCCACCGCTGCTGTGGCAGGAAAGGCAGCAGTGGTTGGGCCAAGAGGAAACACTCTTCGGCCATCACCTGGCCTCTCGCCAGCTCTCTGCAGTGGCGAGCATGGGCTCTGCACCGGGCAAGAAGAGCCCGACTTGAAATTTGGAGCCACAACCAGGAATTATTGACAGCACGCCGAGGAGTCCCGCAACCCACAGCAGGAGCCAGCAAGAGGTGACCGGAGTGCCAGGGCCGGGTGCTGTAAACCTGAGACCACTGGCGCTGCCTCAGGCTGTCCTTTCCTGCGCCGCCAGGTGGGAAAGGGTCACCCCCACACACACACTGAGGTCCGTGTCCCGTCCCGTCCC
>VZTD01004879.1:388760-403870 GCA_013397725.1 Rhagologus leucostigma
GGGCGGGGACCGGGCGGGGACCGCGCGGGGACGGGGACGCGCGTGTCAGGGGCGGGGCGCGCTCGCGTGTGTGCGCGAACATGTGTGTGCGTGTGCGTGAGTGTGAACATGCGTGCGTGCGTGAGTGTGAACACGCGTGTGCGTGTGCGTGGGTGTGAACTTGTGCACACACGTGTGACACAGGCGCACGCTATCCCTGGGGACGGGAAAACCTGCTCGGGTGGGCTGAGGATAAGTGAGGGCCATGTGGGGAGTGGACAGGGGATAGGTGAGGTTGCACAGGACAGGAAAAAGGAGTGATGTCTTTGCTAGGAGAAAAAAGCAAGTGGAGAACTAGAGGCTGCTTAGCTCAAGGTCGTAGTCCAAGAAAACTGTGGAATAAATAGCCAGGTGCTCGCAGAGAGAGCAGAGGAGGGAAGGAATCACAGCAAACCCCTGTGTATGCACAGCCCTGCACAACTTCATTCTCTGACTGTGTGGACGGGGTAATGCCATCCATATCTCTCTGCCTCCAACCATGCCGTGTCCCCAGGCACTGAAGCCACTCTGGGGGCACTGGGCTGCTCCCAGTGCTGTCCCTGCCACGGCTGGCCGCTCCAGCCTGCTCCAGCACCCTTCTGCAGGGCCAGGTTTGAGTCCAGCATTCCCAGCAGCAGGTGGGACAGATGCTGGCTGTGAGGCAAAGAACAAGGACAAGCATGGCCTGTGCTCAGCACACCCCAGCAGCTGCTCCCTGTGTGTGGATGACCCAGCCTGGTGGCACTCTGATGGCACTGTGACCCTGCCAGGTTACTGCTGGTCAGTCACTCTCAAGCTTCTTGCTGCTTTCACGGCCCAGACACCATGACTCGGTTTCCTGACACGACATAAACCTGCAAAGGGAAGAGGGAGAAGCCACAGATCCTGGTTTTCCAGGCCCTGATGCCCATTTCTCCACCTGTGGTTTTGATGAAACAGCTGCAGGTGGGGACAGCAGCTGGGGAGAACTCAGCAGTGCCTGGCTGCAGGGGTGACCGTCTGCACTCTCCTGGCTCCATCCCTCACACTTGCGTGGTAACAAAATCGTGCTGGTGTCCTGGTTTAGGAATGCTATTCCCCAATTTAGTGTTCCCATTGAAACATCCCAGACCACCTGCTCACAAGCCCTACCCTCCCCCCGAGGCAGGACAGAGAGGAGAACTGGAGGCACAAAAAGTAAAGATCAGGCTGAGATAAGAACCATTTACTAGCAAACAGCAGTGGGATGTAACCACAGCAGTACCAATACCGGAGTGTTCAAGACAGGCGAACGATCAGACCTCAAACCCTGGCAAAACAATGACATCAGCAAACAGGGACAGCGGTCTGAAAAAGAGCAAAATGCTTTGGTGGTGTCAAACACCCCGGCCCGTGTGTAGGCAGGGCCCCGTGATGTGCAGCTGCAGGACGGGGAACTCATGACGTGGCAGCACGTCTGCAAACCACAGCCTGTGGGACGGAGACAACCACGAGCCAGACGAGTGTCAGCAGCTCAGAGCAGGGTGGCACAAGGCAAACAGCCTGACACAGGCAGGCAGGTGAGTCACCTGCAAGGTACATGGGCCGGCCTGATGGCACGGACCTGGACAGGCATCGCACCCTAGGCCTGGCATGAGGGTGTGGCCAGGGCAGGTGCCAGCTCAGTGGTGAAATGACACTCGACCCCTCGGGAACAACTGTGGGGCTGTGGGGTCCCGGGAAGTTTCAAAAGCAGGAGGTGTCCTCGGGCTGCACCGGGAGAACCCCCGCAGCTGAGGACGCGGGGGAGCCGGGGCTGGCGTGGGCACCAGGCGGGGCCCCGGTGCCCGGCAGCGGCGGCGGCTGCAGCGCCGGGAGCTCCGGTCCGGGGGGCTCCGAGACTGCGGCTCCAGCATCGCCTCCCGGGGGCTCCGCAGGGATTTCGGNCATTTCATCCCTCCCCGCGCACCCTCCATCCCCCTGCGCGCCTTCCATCCCCCCCGCGCACCCTCCACCTCTGCGCGCCCTCCATCCTTCCGCGCACTCCTTCAACCTCCGCTCCCCCTCCGTCCCTCCGCGCATCTCTCCACGCATTCCTCCGTCGCCCCGCGCACTCCTCCGTCCCTCCGCGCATCGCTCCGTCCCCCCTCGCGCACCCTGCGCCTGCCCCCGCGCCGGCAGGGCAGCTCCTGCGCGGGGATGACGGAGCGGCCGCGCTTCCTCTGCGGCGTGGTGGAAGGTAGGTCCCTGCGGGGCCGCGGCTGGGGCCGGTGCCCGACCCGCCCGGGCATTGCAGGGGCTAGTCCGATCCACCCGAAGTGAACCGGGGCCGGGAAGGGCCCCAGGCTGTGGGGGAGGCGGGAGTGGGGCCCTTGCACAGCACCCCATCTCTGCCAGGGGTCTGGACCAGCACCCCTGGGATGCTCCCAGCTCTCCCCAGAGCCCCGCTGAGCCCTGCAGCCACACCAGCAGAGCCGACCCCCCTAGAGGGGCACAGGGACCCTCTGCTCAGCCTCCAGAGCTCGACACGGGGTTCTTGGCTGCCCTGGACTCAGGGGCAGCTTCCCAGTGTGCCCCTCCTGCCCACCCTGCCCATGGGGCAGCAGTGCAGGACCCGTGCCCAGAGCTGGCTCTGTGCTTCTCCCTCCCCACATCCCCAGCTCCCTCTGGAGCTGAGCCAGGTCCGGCACCCACCAGGCAAAATCATCTGCCCTTCTCCTGGCAGCACAGTACCCCACTGAGGGCCACTGCCCACTGCCTCACCTGAGAGGAAACAGGAGCACCATGCAAACAAATGTAAAATGAACAGGAAATGCAGGGGTGGAGAAGCTGACATGAGTCAGACAGGAGTCACTGATACAGTAGAGCTGACCTGGGAAGGAGGACAGGGATGGTGCTGGCAAAGCCATTCCAGGAGAACACTGCTGGCAGGGCGTGTGCAGGACTGAGTGTCCTCCTTGCCAGCCCACGTCAGTTCACAGCAACATGTGCTGTGAAAGTGTCACTTGCAGCTGCCATACAGGGACTCTGGGGACCTCGCTGTGATCTCGAAATAGCAAATTATTTACCACAGAAATAACTTTTTTTGGGCGAAATATTTGCTGGGATCCTCGAGTGGCCACAAATTTGGCCCCGTGCACGGTGGGGCATGGATAGCAAGTGACTATATTTCAAATTAAGTGACTAATTATTTCAAAGTATATGGAATAACCATGTAGGTGTTCAGGCAGGTAGAAGATCTGTCTGCAGAGAGAAGACAGATGGAGAGTGGTTGTTGCTGTGGTGCAGCCCACCTCACCACTGCCCAGGGCTGGTGCTGGGGGCTGCAACGGTGGGCTTCTGCCAAAGGCGGCCAAGGGAATGAGGGCAGATGAGCTCTGGGACACTCCGGTGCTTTGGGAAATGCAGGTGCTTTCCTGGGTGACACTGGCCTCGTGCCAGACACGGAGAGCTGGTCCTTTCTCCCGGCTTAATGGAGTCAGTGCAGCCTGCCCCTGTGCACCGCCCAGTTTTGGGAATGCCGTCACTTCCCAAGTATCTGCTCCTCTTGGCCCTGACTGCTGGAAGGTGCAGTGATTGACTCAAAAGTTGCCCGTGATGCAGAGAGAAAGCAGGAAGATGCCTTGATGGCCAATTGCCATCACCGTCCAAGACGTAATGGATTTTCTGTGAGACTTCACGTTGCAGCTGCCAGATCTTGCAGAGACTTGAGATGGCTGAAGGTTCTTCTCTTGCTAAATCTCAGGTCTGTGCTGGGACACTGACAGGTTCCCCTTAACCTCTGCTTTCAGGAGCTGTCAAATCTGCATCTCTCCAAACTCCTTTATCTGCCTGTCCCCAAGGGAAGGGCCTTGTGTTCCACTGGATATCCTTTCTCCCTGGCTTTGCAGACAACTCTGCACCTCCCAGGGCTTCTTACACGCAGAAATAGCAAGGGTTCTTCCTTGGAAGTGGTCCCAACAGCGGAATGGGTGCTGCGTGTCCAGCAGAGCATCTCTGCATTCAGGGATAGCACAAGGAGAGACTGTTTTATTTTGCCCTTTTTTTTTTTTTCTCCCTTTTACAGGTTTCTACGGGAGACCATGGTCAATGGATCAGAGGAAACTTCTCTTTCAATGGCAAGTACCCCGAATTTTCCTCTCTGAAGCGGCGGTGGCAGCGAAGGGGGCTCATGCTTCTGCAGTGTCCCCCTGTCCCGGCGCTCTCACTGCCCCGGGAAGAACCCGCAGTGGGTCGGGCCGTGGGTGCTGCGGGACGGACGGACGGACGGACGGACGCGGGGCCGCCCCGTGCCGGCAGGTGGTGCTGGGGCTCCGCACATCCCGCTGCAGCCCCGTGTGGGTGCGCTGGCCGCGTCCCCGCGGCCACCAGCCGCAAGCGAGGACACCAGGAGGGCAATTCCAGCCAGCCCGGGCTCGCTGGAGCCGGGCTGAACCCCGTGGGAGCGAGGGCATCGCTCCATCCTGAGCAGAGGTGGCTGCTGTGTCCTGGGGCTGCCATCCCTGCCTGGTGTGGGTGGCCCTGCTGTGTCCCTGTGAGTCCCCACACATGTCTGTGCGTCACCCCGTGTCCCAGTGACGGAAGGATGTGCTCAGGATCCATCACTGAGATGGGAGTTGATCCGTGCGGCTCCTCTCCGAGCAGCTGGTGCCCATGCACAGGCCATCAGTGGGATGAGCTGCACTGACAGGACCTGCCACCAATGACCTGGGGCCTTTGCAGGGCCTCCTGTGGGCAGTGTGGTGGTGACTGTGTGGGCAGTGCAGGGGTGACAGTGTGGGCAGTGCCCTGGTGACAGTGTGGGCAGTCACAAGTGTAATTAAGGACCAGAGTGCAGGGGCCAGAGATGCAGGTGCACAGAAATGGAAGGAAAACAAGCTGTGATGTTTTAAAGTACCTCAGGAATGAGAAGGTCTAATGGGGGCCTTGTCTGGTTGCTGGACTGGGATGTGTTCACATGGTGGCACGTGAGAGTGACATGTCCATCGGTGTTTTTCTTATCTGGAAAGAAACAAGATAAGGGACTTTTATCATGAGATAACTGAAGTGCTTCCTACTCTGTTCACCGTGGGAAAATCTAAAATATTGTCTGCTGAGGACGCTAAATAAAACCAAATGAATATATCAGATGGCTCCCATAGAGAAGTGCCAAAAGAGGGAGGTGTCTGCCCTCCCAGGGGGCACATCCTGCTGCTCTCTGACACAAACCTTAGAGCTCAGCACTGCGAGCACTGGCTGAGATTTCTGCCTCCCTGTGGCCATGCAAAGAGCCCGTGTGGAGCCTGGGTGACCCCTTGCTCTCCCTGCACAGGCTGCAACGCCGGGGGCTGAACTGCTACATGTACGCGCCCAAGGATGAGCTGAAGCACCGGCTGCTCTGGAGAGAGCCCTACACAGAGCATGAGGCAGGTAGCGGCTCTGCTGGGCCCCACGGGGGGCTGCAGGCATCCCGGGTCCTTGAGGGGGAAGCATGGGCTGTGTCCCAGCTATTTCCATCCTGCCAGGACCCTGCCCCTTGCATGGAGACCCCCAGACCTTGCCAAGTGCAAGAAGATTCCCAGACCGTGCCCATCATATGGAATTGCCTAAGGGACAACCCAGCTTCCCATATGGGTCTCAGGCAATGTGCTTGAATATACCCAGGCCCATAGACCCCTGAGAAAAGTCCTCTGTGTCCTAAGGGAGTGGAAATGGTCTTCGTGGAGCCTCTCCCCTCCCAATGACCTCAGCTCCTTCCTTTCAGACTGCTGGGCTTCACTCTCCCTCCATCCCTTATCCTGCTCCATCCCTTGGTCCCCTCCACCCCTTGCTTCCCTCCATTCCCTGTCCCCCTCCATCCCTTGTCCTGCTTCATCCCTTGTCCCCCCTCCATCCTTTATTACCCTCCATCCCTTATTCCCCTCCATCCCTTGCCCCCCTCCAGCCCTTGTCCCGCTCCATCCTGTGCCTCCCAGCTCTCACAGACCCCCTGTGCTCTGTCCCCAGCCCGCATGCGGTCTCTCATCGAAGCTGCCCAAGAGCAGGGTGTGGAGTTTATTTTCGCCATTTCTGCTGGCCAGGACATGGTGTTTTCCAGCGCCGGGGATCGGCTCCTGCTGCAGCAAAAACTCAGGCAGGTACCGTGGGCCATTCCTTCATCCCACTGCTCCCAGGCAAGGGGCACATGTGTGGTCCCTGTGCCCACCCCATGGTGTGGGGGTGTAAACTCCTCATGCTGCTGCACGGAGGGAGCAGCTCTGGGGTGCCCGGTGGCCAGTGTGCTGTCCCTGTCACGGTGACAGAGAGCTGAGGGCTCCATGGATGCCTGACTGGGGGCAGGAGGAGGACCAGCCAAGCCCCAGAACTTGCTGGGCAGCACTGAGGGCTGGGCACAGGCTGGAGCTGAGCCCCGAGTCCCCAGGGAAGGCAAAGAGCCGCTGGCACGGTGGGGTTGCTCCGTGGGCAGCCGCTACTCCCGTGGCACAGCCCAGGCAGGAACTGCCCCATGCTGTGCTGTGCCCAGATGCCCCTCTCCGGCCCCTTGGGGCTCTCTGCTGCCCAGGGATCCCAGCAGCCCCTGTCTGTGCCCGCAGGTGGCTGCCATGGGGTGCTGCTCCTTCGCGCTGCTCTTTGACGACATCGACCCCTGCATGTGCCAAGCTGACAGAGATGTCTTCCCCTCCCTGGCACAGGCTCAGGCCTCTGTGGCCAACGAGGTCTACCAGGAGCTGGGCCAACCCTCCGTCTTCCTCTTCTGCCCTACAGGTACTGTAGTCCCAGCCCCCCAAACCGGGGAGCCCCCTCACACTGGGGTGCCCTTCGGCTGCACCCAGCCCCTGTCCCTGCTGAGAGCTGAGTGCCCTGGCAGCTCCCACGGCTCTCCCTGGACTCCTCACGCTCCCAGAGGAGCTCTGGACGTTTTGGGACCAAGACAGGACCAGGCTGCAGCAGGGCCCCAGCTCCTATCCATGATCCCGGCAGCCTCTCCTGTTCCCCCAGCCCTCAAGGGATGCTGTGTGCTCTCTCTCCAGAATACTGCAGCTCGCTCTGCTCTCCCAGCCCCAGCCAGTCCTGCTACCTGCAGACCATCGGCCAGGAGCTGCTCCCAGGGATCGGTGTCATCTGGACAGGTGAGCGCCAGGACCGGCTCTGGGTGCGTGGCCACGTGCAGTGCCTGCAAACCCTGCGGCCACGAGCTGTCCTGGGAGAGCCACCAGCAAGTGACCCCACTGTGGTGCCTCATATTGGGGTGTGCAACCCCAGCCAGGCAGGAGTTTGAGCTGGGGGTCTGCTCTCCCGGCTTGGGAGTGTGAGTGGGGTGACCCAACCCACATCTCCGTGCCCGTGTCCCTGCTGAGTGTCCGATGGACCCTGTGCCCCACGTGTGTCCCCGCCCTGATGCTGCAGGCCCGAAGGTGGTGTCACAGGAGCTCTCAGCGCTGCTGCTGGAGGAGGTGGAGGCCGTCCTGAGGCGCCGTCCCGTCATCTGGGACAACCTCTACGCCAACGACTACGACTGCAGACGTGTCTTCCTGGGCCCCTACATGGGGCGTGCTCCTGGCCTCATGTCCAAGCTCCACGGGCTGCTCCTCAACCCCAACTGTGAGCTCCAGGCCAACTTCATCCCCATACACACACTGGGCACCTGGTTTCGGAGCGAGCTGGGGAGCTGTGCCCACCCTGACCGTGCAGGTACCTGGCCCCAGTGCCCATTGCTGCCCGTCCTCGCCCAGCCCTGCAGCTTTCCTGCGTGGAACCAGGGCTGCCCAGGCTGATGAGCTGCAGTTCCTTAGGAATGGAGGCAGCGGCAGCCCTGGGGGACGGCCAAAGTGCTCAGGATGGGAGCTACAACCCCCAGGAAGCCTTGGAGCTGGCGCTGCGTGACTGGGTGGCCGAGATAAACCAGCAGGCCTTGGAGCCAGGTAGGCAATGGATCTGCACGGGCAGCAGCCCTCAATCCCTGGAGTGCTGGATCGCCTCTGCCAGGAGCTCGGTGGGTGCGAGGTGAGGGAGCCCCAGCCCTGCCCATCTGGAGGGTCTCTGGGGCTGGTGTGGCGGCAGGGCCGTGCATGGGCAGTGTGGGTGTCCATCCTGCCGTGCTGCCCCGTGCGTGCTCCTGCCACGGCCGCATCCTGGAGAGGGTTTCCTTGGCTGGCAGCAGTGGAGCCTGGGCCAGCTCTGGAAGAGGGGGTCAGCCAGGGGTGAGCTCGGTGTTTTGCAGTGTTTGCCTCTGCAAAGCCACAGCCTCACCAGCCCCAGGGGCCTGAACTCGAGCCCAGGGCCCTGGCAGCTCATCTCCTGCCAGCTTGGGGGTGGAGCTCCCCGGCACTGTCCTGCCCCATGGGCAGAAGTTTCCATGCAGGTGTCGAAGGAGCTTCCCTCTTGTTCCTTTCTGCCAGGAGGAAGGACCCCAGGACGCCCCAGTGTCAGCCTCAAGGGAGGACCGAGGCCGCAGCCTGGCACGGGGGGAGGACAGGAGGTCACTCCCGACCCTCAGCCCCACAACTCTGCTCCCGGTGGGGCAGATCAGCACAGCCCCAAGCCCTGTGGCGTGGCACCAGAGGAGAGGTGCAGGGAGGTGACCTCGGAGCCTGAGAAGGACAGCGGGAGCAGAACACCCACTGGCGGTCAGCAGAGCCCTACAGGGGCTGGGGACCAGCTCGCCACGGAGAGCGGGGAGAGCTGTGAGCCCTCCCCTGCTCTGCCCAGTGTGGCTGGGAGTGCCCGGTCTGCGGGAATCCCAGTGGCCACCGAGACCCTTCCCAGCCCAAGCCCCACCACGAGCTCCAGCAATGGGGCCAGCACCAGTCAGAACATTTCCTTGCCCACCAGTGATGCCAGGACAGCGAGTGGCAGCCCCATGCAGTCTCCCAGCAGCACCCAGCCTGAGGCCGTCAGGACTGATGTGCCCCAGACACCTCCAGGGCTTGAGGCTGGTGCCAGCCCTGCCCCCCCAGCCCCACTGACTGATGAGGTCGGTGCTACCCTTGGTCCCATGGCACCAGTGACCCCAGAGGAGGCTGGGTCCAGCCCCAGGGCACCAGTGACCCCAGAGGAGGCTGGGTCTGGCCCCATGGCACCAGTGACCCCCAAGGAGGCCAGGACCAGTCCCACATCACAGGTGACCCCAGAGGAGGCTGGGTCTGGCCCCATGATCCCCAAGGAGGCCAGGACCAGCCCCACATCACAGGTGACCCCAGAGAAGGCCAGCACCAGCCCCATGGCACCAGTGACCCCAGAGGAGGCCAGGACCAGCCCCATGGCACCAGTGATGCCAGAGGAGGCTGGGTCTGGCCCCATGACCCCCAAGGAGGCCAGGACCAGTCCCACATCACAGGTGACCCCAGAGAAGACCAGGACCAGCCCCATGCCACTGGTGACCCCAGAGGAGGCTGGGTCTGGCCCTACAGCACTGATGACCCCAAAGGAGGCCAGATCCAACCCCACAGCACCACTGACCCAAGAAGAGGCCGTGTCCAGCCCTACAGCACCGCTGACTCTGGAGGAGGTGCGGATGCTGGTGGAGCTCTTCTACCTGCCCTACCACCACGGGGCACTGGCACAGGAGCTCCTGGAGCACTTTCGGTGGCTGCGGGCAAACAGCCTCAGCGTGGGGATCCCGGCCACGGCGCCCGATGCCTGCGGGGTAAGGCTGGTCCTGGTACTGCTGCAGGAGGGTGGCTGCCACGGCGTGTGTCCCCAGGTGGCCGACGGCCGGTGTGTCCCCAGGGCACGCGGTGGCGAGGCCGGGCTCAGTCCTTCCAGCTGCTCTGCGCGCGGACGTGCCGCCTGCACAGCCGCTTCGTCAGCACCGCCGGCCGGGCGCTGCTCTACGACCTGCACCCCTACCTCTGGGACATCCGCAACATGCTGCTGGCCGCCAGTGCCTTCGTCCTCTGGCTGGGTATGTGGCTGATGCCAGCCCTGCCAGCCCTGCCAGCCGTGCCAGCCCCTGCCACACCTATCCAAACCCAGCCGCGTCAGAGCGCCAGGGCCCTGCGGCACACCCAGGGCACCTGATGCTTGTTCTCTGGGGATCCACTGCTTCCCCACTAAGGAGGTGAAGGTTTCTGGGACCCACCCCAGAGATCTGGGGTTCCAGTGTCCAGCTGGGGGTGCCACGGTCCTTTCTGGGAGCGCACCTCCCCTTGACACCTTTTCTGCTGCTGACCCGTGTCCTGGGCTCATCACTTCACCTCTTTGCAGATGGTCACCTCCTCTGCGACCCCGACCCCAAGGGCACCTGGGGGAACTGCTTTGGCTGTAAGTACGGGCGCTGCCCTGGCTCAGCCGTCTGGGTGGGGGGCCTGGCTGCTGTCCCCCATCAGCCCCAGCACTACAGCAGCAGCCAGCACTCACCATCAGGCTGCCATTCCCCACACTCTGCCTGCCGAGTGGAGCAGGAATGGCCACGGGAATGACACACTGGGGCAGGATGAGGCACTGCTGCTGGGGATGGGGCAGTCATTGGAGCAGATTTTCACCATATCTCACAGCCTTCAAGGAATGGCTGTTTTTAGGATATGGTTCCTCAGCCCTTTTTTCCCAAAGACCCCTTAGTGTATGTGGAAAAAGGGTTCTGGGAGCAGTAACACCCTGGGTGACAGAGGTGGGGCTGTTTTTTCAATGCCTGTGCATCACTTTGCAGAGTTTTCCTCTGGTTCAGGGCTCCCTGGTTGCTCTGTGGGCCTTGTGACCTCTTAAAAACCAAGAACTGTTACCAGGTGATGACCTGAGCAGGTCTCCACGTTCAGTGTGAGAGGGAGCCGTGTGCCTTGAGCCCTTTCCTCGGGGAAACAGCATGAAGGGCACGTTCCCACCATCCTGGGCTGCACAGCTGGGGGACAGGTCCTTGGAGCTGTGACAGCGGGGATCTGCGTGGCAGAGGCTGATCTCCCCCTGCCTAGCAGGTTTTTTTTCACCTCATGTGTGTCTGTGTCCTGCTGCTTCCAGGGTGCCAGAGTATCACTGCCCCGATCCTGCTGGGGAGAGACTCCGAGCCCTGGGCGCGTCGTGGGGGCCTCTTTGGAGAGCTGCAGGTGAGAGTGTGTCCCTCTGTGGGGGCTGAAGGAGCCATTGGGAAGCCAACATCCCAACCCTGCTGCTGAGCTGCTGCAAGCTTGGGAAGGCAGAGCTGCCCCGGGCCTCTGCACCCCGGCTGTGCTTCCTGGGATTTTGGGAGTCTCAGAGCCACGCTCCTCCTGCTGCCTCCAGGATGAGGTTTGGAGCCAGGACAACCTGATGGACTGTATCTCTTCCAGGCACTGCTGCCCGTGGGGAACAGCTGTGACCTCTTCTACCATCCACCCCCGCTCTTCCCGTCCAGCCAGCTGTACCTCCTGCGTCCGCTGCTGCCCCTGGACAAGGTGGGAGCCGTGGCATGGAGGGATGTCCTGCCAGAGCCTTGGCATGGCTTGTGCTGCCCATAAAATGATGAGTTACGGGTTCATCTGCTGCTGACCCCAGGCTGAGCTCCCAGTGTGGGGTGACACAGGTGGGGGGGGACCTCGGGTCCAGCTCTGCTCAGAGCCGGCTGGCCTGGGGCAGCTCTGGGGGCTGTGGTCAGCATGTCAGACCATGGGCTGGAGACTGGGCTGTGGCCTCGGCAAACCCACCTCTCTGTGACGGGGGCCTGGGCAGAGCAGGAGAGGGAGCCCCCTCAGCCATGGATAAACCAGCAGCAGGTCAGGGTTGCCAGGTTGTGGACAATCTCCAGAGCAGCCTCAGTGCTGATCTCCGGCAGTGGCTGTGAACAGATGTCAGGAAAGATCCAGAACAGGACAAGTCGGGATGGCAACCTCCTGCAGCCTTCACCAGTCTGCAGCTCTGGGCACTGCCTGAGCCTGTGGGGATCCATCTCCAAATCCCTTCTCCAAACACTCATCTGGTTTATGGGGTGATTCCCTACTGGAGGGCAGCAGCTTCTGTCATCTGTGACCTGCTTGCTGCCAGATGCCTGCTCTGACATCCCAGCAGCTCGATGGGATGGGGAAGGAAAGGGAGAATCTGGATATGGAGGGACAAAAAATTAAAGTGCTGCCAAATCCAGCAGAGCCCCAGGTTCCCCATGTACCCGCAGCGAGCACCCCTCTCCCTCACCCTGCTCCTCTCCAGCTCAAGAAAAGGCTAACACCACAAATCCAGCCACCGCAGACACGAGCACAGCTCATCTGCTCAGGCTGAACCTTGACAACAACAACGTCTGTGTCCAATGAAACTCTGAGAGGAAAATCCAGCTGAGCCCATCGGCCCGTTGCAGGAACAGGCACAGCAGGGCACAGTCCTGCCCCTGTTGTTGGGTGATCAGGGCAGCCTCCCCTTTCAGGAGCAAGGCTTTTATCAGAATGTTTGCAGCAGCAAACTCAACTGTGACCAAGACAGGACATTTGGGGATGTCCTGCTGTGCCCAGGCTCTCTGGAGACCTGAGTTTCAGTGTTGTTTTTGGTGCCGTTCTGGCTGCTCTGAGCGTGCTCCGGCCTGGGGCTGTCTCTGCAGCAGCTGCTCTCGGGATGCCTGACCGGAATGGCAATTTCTGGTTTGAAGGTTGGCTGTGCTGTGGCGATGAGCCCGAGGCCAGCAGAAGGTGGTGGCTGGCATTGTGGCACGGCAGGCACAGCCAGGGCTGACATGGGTCCGGGTCTTCCAGGGAGAGCTTTACCGCATGTGCCGGGAGAGTTTGGACTGTGATCCCAAAGTGGCAGAGATCCTCGTGGCCCACCCGGATCTCCTCGGTGACAGGTGAGATGTGCCGAGCCTGGACATGTGCTGAGTGATGCAGGGCTGGGGAGTGAGGTGCTGGCCTCTCCTGGCATCCCTGTGGGGACCAGCTCTGCCCCATGGCTGGAAGCGGCCTCACTGAGAGGGAGAGGGAAGGACGTCCCCGTGCTGATGTCCAGCAGGGTCACGGCAGCCACCGTTGTGGATGTCCAGCCTGGATGCTGGAGGCTGCAAAACCCTTGGCTGAGGGTTTCTACTGGGGGTCTCAAAGGGGTGGTCAGTGGGTGCTGGGTGCTGTCCAGCTGGGGCATGAAGGAGGAGGCTGCTCTGAGGTTTCCCAGGGGCTCCAGGCTCAGCTCAGCCGTGCTCCCGCTCTGCCTGGCAGGCTCCTGGGCAGCTTCCTCAGCCTGAGCCCCGAGTACACCTTTGTGCTGGAGGATGAGGGTGGCCCTTGTGGCTACGCAGCTGGAGCGCTCCACGCCGAGGGCTTCCTGCAGCAGCGAGACAGCAGCTGGCTGCCGGCCATACGGCACAAATACCCCCCAGACCTGGGCGCAGGGGGCCCTGCGCTGGGACAGGTGAGGGCACACCTGGAGCACAGGGGAGCGGGGATGGGAGAGGTGGAGGAGGTTCCCTCACTTGTGCTTGTTTCCCGCAGGATGCCCTGGAGGAAGCGGTGCTCTTCTTCCACGCAGAGCCGCTGGCTGTGCCCCAGCCCGTGCTGAGGCGTTTCCCCTCCCTGGTGCAGCTGGGCACGGCCCCCCGTGTGCTGGACGTGGGGGCCAGTCGCAGCCTGGCCCTCTGCCTGCTGAGCGCGCTCAGGGCCAATGGTGAGCATGACCTCCGAGTGCTGGCCCTTCATCCAGCACAACCCCATCCCAACTGCTCCCTCACCCACCAGAGCTGGGAGCTGTCCCCTCTCTGGTGCAGTCTGGCCTCAGCTTCCAGGCACTGTCCCCTCCCCTTGCACTGGGGGACATGTGGACCTGTGTCTCAGGGCATCACAGGGGCGCTCTGTGCCAAAGGGGCAGTGGAGAGATCGATCCCCTTATGGAAAGGGTCCCTGCCATTGTGCCCCCAGTCCCAGCACTGGGGTCCCGGTGCCCTGACCTCTCGCCTCCCTTCCAGGGTCACGGGGAGTGTTCTGCCAGGTCAGCGACGCCGACCGGCAGCAGCTGAACTTCTACAGCAAGTTGGGCTTTGTGGCCCTGCCGGTGGCCTGGGGCAGCTCTCCCGGCGCTCAGCTCCTGGGACGTCTCCTCTGACGGGGCACAGGGAGGCAGTGCCCCAGGCCAGGCTGGTTCCCCAGGCCAGGCTGACCGCCCGTCCCGCACAGCATCGGCCTGAGCAAGCGAGAGCACAGGGGCACCTCGAGCAGGCCAGGTACACGTGAGAGGGGACACGGCCTGGGAGCGAGCAGGATGTCACTGGGATGTGCGCAGGGCTGTGAGGTACCTGGGTAGCAGAGAGCTGTTTCCGCCACTCAGGGGATTTGGCCACCTCTGTGCCACCCCAACCGTTCCTGCTTGCTGGGTACCCTCCGCCTTTGCCGGGGAGCCAGGCTGTCTGCAGACCCCCAGGCCTGCGGGAGCCCACGGGCAGTGTTTGGGTTGGTGGTCCCGGAGCACAGCACGGTGCCTTAGTGCGACGGGAGTGTCCCCGTCACGCAGGCTGGGCTGCCCAGCTCTCTCCATCCCCTGAGGCTGGTGCTGGGGCTGGCTCTCGGCACCGAGGACATGTATGGATTGATCTGGTACGGGATGAGGTGAGGCAGCCTCTGTTTTTGTGCCCGGGGGCTGAGGGTAGCGCTGTCCTTGGCAATAAAGCGTTTGCTGGGCTCTCACCATGGCTCCTCTCTTGGCGGAAAGCGTTGGGGTGCCAGCACGTCCCTCTCACACCCTCATGCCCTCTCACACATCTCGCACTGGCTGTTGCTACAGTCGGTCTTGTGTCCCCTCAAACAAAGCAGCTCCCCACACATCCACTTCCCCAGCTGCTCCCCGGCTTCCCCCTGCTCTGCGCGCCGGGAAGGTGCTCCAGCTGCTGGCAGTGCGAGCTCATGGCCCCAGCCCTGTAGGCCTTTCCTGCGGGATGGGACCCCCGGGCTTGGGTCTCCCCTATGGGTCTGGGGGCCGCAGCCCGCCCAGGACAAGCATGATGACAAAGCGGGGGACATCTCTCCGGCCACCTCACTGTAGCCCCTGGAAAAGGGCTGCCAGGGACAAACCATTCCTGGCTGTTTCTCTCCCTGGCCCTGCGGAGCTCGCTGCCCCGGCCCCGGGGTGAGGAGAGGGCTGGGTGGGGTCGGGGTGGCCAAACCGTGGGAGTGGGGGCTCGGCTGGCAGCTCCCCGCGGCCCCAGGAGCGGTCGGGCAACTCCCGCGGCTCCGTCCCGGGGGACCGGGGCCGGCCCTGGAGCCGAGCCCAGCCGGGGCGGG
>VZTD01004879.1:404076-417142 GCA_013397725.1 Rhagologus leucostigma
CGGGGGCTGCTCCTTGCGGGGCCGGGGCGCCTCGGGGGTGTCCCGGGTGCGGGGGTGGGTGCGGCGATGCCGCCCCAAAGCCCCGGTGGTCGGAGCGTGTCCGTGCCGTGCCCGTGGGCGCTGCGTGTGCCGTGGTGCGGGAGGTGCCGTGGGCCGTGTCCGTGTCCCACGGGAAGGGGAGCCCGGCGGACGCGGCGGGGTTGTGGGTGCCGCCTCGGGGCTGTACCGCACCCCGAAGCGTGTGGGCTGCGGGCCGAGCTGCGGGTTACAAAGGCCGGTGGAGACTCAGGATTTCCATGAAGACCGGGCTTGCTGTAGCTCATGGAAGAGAGGATGGATGGAGGGATGTGGGGCGGGAGGGCTGGCGGCGCTGGAAGGGATGATTCTTCGCTGCTGGCTTTTCGCCTTCCCAGCTGCTCTCAGAGGAGCTCGCAGCTGAGCCGGTCCCGTCTCCAGGAGGTCCAGGAAGGCTGGCTCCCTGCTCCAGGGTGCCTGGGACCTCAGCCCCACCAGCAGCTCCACAGCCCCCAGCCCCGCTGCCCGCCCCTCAGCCCGTGGGGCTGGCTGATGTTTGCGCATTCCGAGGTCTTTCCCTCCTGCCGGCAGCTGATTCCTCCCAGGGCTCCCGAGCCCGGGACAGCTCAGAGCAGAGCGGGCAGACCCGAGGGCCCTGCTGTGTCCTGGGGAGGCTGGGTGGGGGTAGGAGCTGAAAAGGAGCTGTGCTGTGGCCTGCCCTGGCTTAGAGGGTGACAGCAGGACATGGGGACATCAGGTAGCCCAAAGGGGCTGGACCCGGAGTTGTCAGGGGAAGTGCAGCCCCAGCCCCGCACAGTGCTCTGCCCCTGCTGACACCCCGAGAGCCGGAGTGTCCTTTCGGCAGCGGGGTCCCTGTCCCTGCCTGGGATGGGGGCACACAGAGGGTGGCAGGGGTAGGCACCCTGCCTTCGGGCAGCCAGGGGCAGTGAGCTCCCAGCCGCAGGAGGCTGTGGTTTTGGGAGTGACACCAAGCCTGCCAGGGAATCCAGATTCCCATGTGACCCTGGGCTGCTTCCTGGTGCTTCTGGGACCAGTTTGTGGAACCCCATTCCCTTCCAGACCTTGGTGGTGCTTACCCCGGAGCTCTGACCCATGGCAGGTCCCCTCCTGAGCGGGGCGGGGGTGTCGGGGCTCCCCTGCTTCGTGCACATGCGCTCCCAGCGCTCCAGGGCTGCCAGGAAGTGGGAAAAGCGGAGCAGGCCCATCCGGGCGGCCGGATTGCGAAAGGGCCAGCGCTGGGCCGTGTGTGATGGGGCCCTGGGGAGAAGGGGAGGGATGGAGCCCCGAAGCCATGGGACTCACCAGACCTTCTCCTGCCCCGACTGCTGGGGACGTGACCCCACGCTCTCAGGGATGTCCTGGCATGGGACATCAACAGAGAGGGACTGCGTCACCCCGTAACCTTCCCAAGGAAGGATAAACAGAGCGAGCTTCCTCTCCCTTGTGCTGGCGGGTTTCCCAGGTCCTCGGTCTCTTGTGCTGCTCTTCTCTGAGTCCTCCCAGTTGTCAGTGCCTGGGATGCTCCATGTCCCTGTGGGTGTGTCCAAGGCTCCTGCTGAGCGAGCGCATCCCTGAGGGGCCTCCGTGGCCTGGCCCTTCCCTGCTGCCGTGGCTTGGGATGTCATCCCTGTGCTGCAGGGATGCCCCGTGCTGATCAAATACACGGACTCACCCCAGGACCTGCCTCGCCAGGAGCTGCCCCTTCCCGAGGTCTGTCGGCTGTTCACCGGGGTTTTGGTGGGGCAGACTGAGGTCCCGCTGTGCGCCCGGTGAGTGCTGAAGGACACACCTGATTTGAACAGTCCTGAGCCCCGGGCACCCCCATCAGCACAGCTGAGGAACTCTGGGAGGGGCAGCCCCCGTGCAAGACGCTTGGTGGAGCAGAACAGTGGTGGGGACGGTGCGTGGCCATCAGGGCTGCGGGCCCTGTCCGGGGGGACACGGGAGCCCCCATCACCCACTGGGAGAGGCAGAGCCAGAGCAGTTTGAGCATGTTTTGGGCATGGGAGCAGTTTGAGCAGTGCCATGGCTCCTGCTGCCGTGTGGGGCTGTCCCCTGCCCTGAAGGGTCCTCGCAGCCATGCCAACCTGAGCAGCGCAGGGCTGACGCTGAGGACTGGAGGGAGCCCAAGGATTTTGGCTCCGCAGGACTCTCGGACACCCCGCTACCAGCGCCAGCTGCGCTGCGGGCTGGGATGTGGCTCAGGGCCCCGTGCACACCCGGCTGGGACATTCCTGAGGTTTCCTGGGCAGTGGCAAGAACCTGGGCTGCTTCCCGACTCCCACGCCCAGCGCTCGCTCCAGCCAGCCCGTCCTCCAGAGCCCTTTACCCTTGCAGTGAAATTCTGCTGAGCCTCTGTGCCCTTGTGCTGGGGCAGCACGTCCAGAGTGGCACAAGCCCTGGTCCAAGAGGAGACTGTCCCTGGCTGGAGCTGACAGCAGGATGGTTGGGATGCTGGGGTGGGCTCCCCATCCAGAGCAGCAGGCAGAGCTGGAGCAAATCCTGCCAGCGGAGCGAGCAGTCGGGCAGCAGGAGAGGAGCAAACGCACGGCTTGTGCCTCAGAGAACGGAAAAAGTGATGTGGACAATGAGAGCCCTGTTAGCCTGACTGCCCGGGACACGGACACGGAGCGTGTTCGGAGAGGGAGGTGGTACAGGAACGGGGAAGGAGCCGTGCTGTGCCGCAGGGAGCTCACATGGCAGCCGTCCTGGGCTGAGCGTGGAAAGGGCTTTGACCCCACAGAGCTCAGCAGGGAATGTCACTGGGAAACTCTGAGGTGAGCGGCAGAGCTGAGGTGCCAGGGCAGAGGAAGCGCAGTGGGGACGAGGGATGCTGGAGCAGAGCTGAACCAGGACCCGGGAGCAGGGATTACAGAGCCTGGAGGTCACGCTGCTGAGGCTCGGAGGGGAATCGATGATTTCCTGCACGAAGCCCAAGCACTTTCTCAGGTGCCATGTTCTGGTCTCTGGTCCGATGTGCTTTGTTCCTCAATGCACAGGTTTAAATTTTCCTTGTAGCCAAGGATATAGGCTGCAAGATGCTGCTTCACCAGACTGTCCCTATTCCCATTTCTGTTTCCCTCCATTTCTGTCTCTTCAGTCTGTACCAGGAGGGTACTTTTCTCCTCCTCCTGGCACAGTTTTGCTTTGAAAAGCATGTGATCCTCACCAGAAAGCCCACGGAGTGGTGACTTCCCCATGTAACCACATTTTAGTTCCAGCAGGTGACCAGTTTTAATCCACTTAGCAGAAGGTGCCCTGATTTTGTTGAGTGCTAATTATTCCTTAAAAGGTGGTGCGAGATGAATCGAATGCCTTCCAGTCTCAGCCTGTTATATCAGCACAGTTACTCCAATTAACAGGACCTGTGATCTCATAAAAGGCCATTCCCGCTTCCTGACACGGGCTATTTCTGCCGGACCGTGGAGATTGGCATTAATTGTGCTGCTGTCCCTCAGGGTTGTACTGACCCCGTTGTGAAACTGCCCAGTGCTGCAGCAGAGCATCTGCTCGGGAGTGCTGGGGAAGCTCCAGTCCTCGTCCTAAGGAAACACACTCCAAGGCGTGTTACAGTTAGCACTGAGGGGGCCCACATTTGTGTGTCGCGACAGCTCTGAGGGTTTTCAGCCGTTCCTCTGGGCAGGGCGATGTCCCCTCGGTGACCCAGGGGCGGAGTAAGAAGTTTTGTTACTGCTGTGAGACGGCGAACTCATCCCTTCGCTGCTTCCCAGGCGGTGTGGAGGTGAGGATGGAGCATTCCCATCCCAAGCCCAGACACCCCCTTTCCTAAGCTGCTGGCGGGGCTGGGGTGGCCCTTTGCACCCGCCCTCCCTTCCTGCTGGCTGGGTAGAAGGTTCAGCAGAGTGTTTCCCCGCTGCCTGCCCACAAACACGCGTCCTGCTGGGCTCTGCTGTTCTCGCAGCGCCAGAGCAGGCAGCTGAGGCACCGGGAGCCCAGAGCTGGCTCCCACCAACTCCAGGGCTCCCAGCTGCCTGGGCTATGTCCCCACCAGCTCTGTGGTGTCCCCCGTGGCCCAGTTGTGACAGAGGAGAGAGCCAGACCCACACTGACATGATTGCCGCGGGGGATTTGATGTGCTTCGTAGAATTATAGGGTTGGAAAAGACCTCCAGTGTCATCGAGTCCAACCTGTGACCAATCCCCACCTTATCAACCAGACCAGAGCACTGAGTGCCATGTCCACTCATTCCCACCACTGTGTCTGGCGTAGAACTGGACCAGCAGTGCCAGTCCTTGTTACTCCTCACTTTCTCTTCCTGAGCATCTCTGCAGGCACCAGGCTCATCCCGAAGCTCTCACTGCTCCTGGTGGCACCTCCGATGTGACGTGTGCCCAGAGGGGCAGGCAGGCAGCAGGGCTGGGCCCTGTGGAGGCTTGTGTTGGTGTGATGGGTGTGGAAAAGGGGCTGGCACTGGGCACCATCCTGGTTCATCCTTGCCTTGGCCCAGGAGACATTCCCAGAGGCTGGAGTGTGGACCAGGTCCTCACGGTCTGGAAAAGTGAACCGAGCAGGAATGGGGCTGATTCCTCTGCGAAAACCCTGCCCTGGAGGCTGGTGGGGAGGTGGAGCAGCCGTGCCAGCCCTCAGCTCTGCGTGGAATTTGAATTTGTTTCCCTTCCTCTGTGACACTGCAGCTAAACATGGGAGTTCTAAATCACCCTGGGAAAGCCAGACCTTGTTCTTTTTAATGTTTTCTAATGGCAAGCACGGTCTGTGTGAGTGCAGCGGGCAGGGTCTGTGCTCAGGGGGGATGTGGAGCACAGAGACCTCCTGCTGGGGGTGTTTTGGGGTCTGCTTTCCCACCACGGAAGGGATCGGCAGGGACAGTGGCGTGAGGCTGCAGTGGACAGGGAGGTGGGCAGGTGGCCGTGCGGGTGGTCGTGGGTGAGCATCGGTCAGAACTTGTCAACACCGTGCCAAAATGCTGCTCCTGAGCTACCGGATCCACGGGAATAGCGCACTGGGAAGGGAGGGCGGCTCACAGAGAAGGGTTTTCACTATTGTTTGCCGTGAGACTGGTGCAGGAATACCACATCTCCCTCAAGTATTCAGGGAGGCACAAATATTGTCGGAGGAATGGAGGAACGCGGCACAGAGGAATGTGAATGCTCCGGCTGCCTCGCTCCTCACGGAGGGCAGGAGCGTGGGCTGGAATCCCCTCAGCCAGCAGCCGTTTCCTGCTCCTGCTGGATCAAGCTCCTGGCCGGCCCAGCTGGGCTTTCCCCGTGCCCTAAGCCTGTTCCAGCTCTCTCGGCTCTGGCAGCTGATCCCCCTCTTTCCATTCACCTCCCTGGGGGTGACACACACCCCTCTGCCCATCTGCCCTCGCTGCCCTTCGGATGCGACCGGGCAGCGCCGTGGGGGCTCAGTAGGGGCTGTCGGCAGAGGGGGACAGGGGACAGGGGCACTGGGCAGGTCCCTGACGGCCCTGGGGGTGCAGGGCCGGTGCAGGGGCTGCGTGTGGGGGGCACTGGGCTGGCTCTGGCCAGGACAAGGCACGTGGCCGTGCTGGCGCTGGGCAGGGGGTTTAACCAGCACAGGGCTGGATGGGGAGGTGAATGGGCTGGTGTTCCCTGTCTGCCCCTGCAGAGCCACGCTGCCATGGGAGGCTGCGGCACGTGGGCATGGCCGGAGCTGCTGGTGCTGCTGGGCAGCGCGTGGCTGTGGGTGGGCAGCGCCCAGCCCACCCCGCCGGGCCCCACGCACGGCTCCGGGCCCCAGCTGAGGTTCCGCCTGGCCGGTTACCCCCGCAAGCACAACGAGGGCCGCGTCGAGGTCTTCTACAACGACGAGTGGGGCACCATCTGCGACGACGACTTCACGCTGGGCAACGCGCACGTGCTGTGCCGGCACCTCGGCTTCGTGGCTGCCACCGGCTGGGCCCACAGCGCCAAGTACGGCAAAGGAGTCGGTAAGAGAGGGGTGGTGGGCACAGCATCCTCCTGGCACAGCTCCCCACACTGCCTGGGGTGGCGTGGGTGCCCCGGCAGGTTTGCAAGGGGCAGGTTCTGTGTTTGCAGCGCCCGGGAGTGGGTGAGTGCGTGTGTGGGCACGTGGGAGCTTTCTGTCTGTCAGAGCAGCCCCTTGGGGAGGTGGAGACTCCCCATCTGCAGAGCCCCACCCAGGGCTTTACTCTTGGCACGTCACTGGCCTCAGCTTTGTGCTACAGCTCCTCCTGTGACCTGTGTGATCCTTGGCCATGCTCCGTGGGCACCTTCCCTGTTCCCAGGGGATGCTTGGCTCCCCCTCACCCCCAGGCTGTGTCTGGCAGGGCGGATCTGGCTGGACAATGTGAACTGTGCCGGAAGCGAGAAGAGCATCGGGGACTGCAAACACCGGGGCTGGGGGAACAGCGACTGCAGCCACGAGGAAGACGCGGGTGTCGTCTGCAAGGATGAACGCATTCCGGGCTTCAAGGACTCCAACGTCATCGAGGTGAGGAAGCTGCTGGCCAGGGTGGGCAGCTGGTGATGTCCAGGATCCCACAGAGCACCCTGGGTGTGGGCAGTCTGGGAACTCTCCCTGGGGGTGTGGGAAAGCAGTACTGGCTTTCCTGGCTGTGCTCCCCAGAGATGCACCTGGGGACTCGAGAGGACAAGGGGCACTGGGTACTCTGGATGAGGTTCAATCCTTGGCCGCTCAGGGCCATCAGATGTGGCCGGCAGGGACGCAGGACTGGCTGTCCCTGTGCCCCACCTGTGACTCGCGACCCCTCTCCTGCATCCTTGGAGATTCCCTGGGAGTGGGCTGGCAGGAGAAGGGGTGACGGGATGTGATGTGAGCTGGGGCCGACCTGATCCCCGCAGACCGAGCAGAGCCACGTGGAGGAGGTCCGGCTGCGGCCGGTGGTGTCCGGGGGGCGGCGGCAGCTGCCGGTGACAGAGGGCATCGTGGAGGTGCGCTACAAGGACGGCTGGGCACAGATCTGCGACCAGGGCTGGGACAGCCACAACAGCCGCGTCGTCTGCGGCATGATGGGCTTCCCGGCAGAGAAGAAGGTCAACAGGAACTTCTACAAGTGAGTGAGGCCGGCAAGGAGCCCACAGGGGTGGGGTGTCTGAGCAGAGCCAGGGGCACCGGGCTGGGGATGGTGCCAGGGGTGTGGGGTAGTGCTAGGGGGACAGCAGAAGCTGTGCTGTTGGGTGTTGTGGCTCCTAAAATCTCTCCCACCCTGCTGCTCGCCAGTCCGAGGCCCAGTTGGCCATCTGGACACTCGCTAGCCAAGCTGAGGGGCCGTGGGGTGGTTGGGGGACCGTGGCTGTCCCCGTACCACACACACTACAGCAAAGGCCTCTCCAAGGGGAGCGCTTTTGCTCCTTGGCAGTGGTGCAATGTCATTTTCCTCCGGCTCTCCATGCCATGGGGAGGTTTGGAGCCGTCAGGGGATGCTCCAGCCACACCATGGCTTGAGCGAGGGGCTCGGACATGCCGTGCCTGGCACTGTGTGTGCCCTGAGCAGGCAGCTCCGGTGTTGCTCCGCAGGCGGCTGAAGCGAGCAGCCAGGACGAAGGGCCGCAGCCCGAGGCCAGGCAGCAGGTAAGGGGCCAGGGCGCCCCGTCTGCTGAGCCGTGGCAGAGCTGGGCTGTCCGGCCCCGCCGGTCTCTGCCGTCAGAATGGATCCTGGCACAAACGGATCCGGACGGAGCAGACTGAGGGCCTGGGCTGTGCTGGCCCAGTAGGACAAACCCCACCCCAGGGGACCTGTGCGTGCTGGGGTCCCCCATTCCCCACGAGAGATGATCCCTCTCCCAGGAAAGTCATGCTCCAACCTCTCCTGCACACCCAGGCAGGAGTCCTGGCACCCTGGGAGGGGAGCAGGAGGCCTCGGAGCGGAGCCGTCTCTCCTGGCGGATGGGGAGGGAGGGCTGTGGAAATGGGCTGCTTTCTGCAGAAAGCAGCGGTGGGGACGCTGGAAAGGCTGTGCACCCCTCCATTCCCCACAGGATGGGCTGGCGTGGGCACCGGAGCCCGTGCTCAGCGGTGCTGATGGGCACAGCGTGGCAGGTCCTGCCCCGAGTGCCACATCTGCTTGGGGTCTGTCTCTCATCCTCTGCCCACTCGCTCTTGCTGCCTTTCTGCCAGGCCCAGGGGATGGTCTGGCTGCCTTTTCCCTCCATCCCTGAATCCTGCTGCTGGATTTGTTGGTGGATACGGTGAGCCAGAGCCCATCCTCTCTGGGCTGTGCCATGGCACCACTTTCCTGAGCCTGCTGCCACGATGCTCTGCCCTGGTCCCACCACCTTCCCTGGTGCTGAATGTGCCCTACACCCACTGCGAGCTCTTGATTGTGACACTCCCATGTCTGTGTCCCCAGCAGTCATCCTTGCCTGCTCCTGCAGCTGGCGATGGGAATTCAGGCAGGGTCATCCCCTGGGTTTCCTCAACCCCCACCTGCAGGTCCTGTTTGCTACAATGTGCTATTTCCTGGCCGGTTTGGTGCTGACTGTTCCTTTCACAGCGAGCAGGTCCTTCCCCTGCAGCACTGGGGGAAATGTTTTGTGTCTCCATGAGGCTGCAGTCCTGTCCCTCTGCCCAGAGCAGGAACTGGCTCCTGAGAGCCACACTCTGCTTTGTAGGGGCTGATCAGTTTGGGGCTGCACAGCCACAGTCATATGTGGGCACAATATCCAGGCTGGAAGGGATCTCTGGGAGTCCTGGTCCAGCTCCCTGTGTGGAGCAGAGCCAGCTGTGGGTTAACCCAGGACTTCATCCAGCTGGCTTTTGAAACCTTCCAGGGATGGAAATTCTGCAGCCCCGTGGTCTCTGCTCCAGTACGGAACAGCCCTCCTGGGCAAAAGGTTTTCCTTACCCTGAGCCTGAACCTTGCGTTGTCAGTCACGCCTCTTTTCTCTTGTGCTCTTCCCTCCCTGCTGGAAGAGCCGGGATCCTCACAGCTCCCACCTCAGCCCTGGCTGGAGCAGTCCCACACCCCCATCTCCTCCCACAGCGCCGTCCTGCTGCTGTCTCTGGGGCTCGCACCACATACGTGACATCTTCTTGTCCCGGGGACCCAGATCCAGGTGCAGGATCCAGAGGTGGTTTCCTGAGTGTGGATGGGCACTGATGCCCTCTGGCTGTCTGAATCCCAGCCCCGTGCTGTGTCCTGGGGCTCGCTGGGCTGTGCAGGGTGACACCAAGCTGTGCTGACCTGCGGGGACAGTGGCCAAGCTTGGTTCTGCTTGGTCCCTGGGGCTGTCAGTCCCCCGCCCTCCTTCCTTCACTCCTTGCGGGCTCTGGGGTTTTGGCTCAGCATCTTCCTCCCCGAGGAAAGCAAAGCATTTGAGGATTTGGGATTGCACCTACACTTTGTGTGTGCTGAGCCCCGGGCAGCTTCCCCTCACGGCTCAGCCTGTGCCAGGGCTGCTCCCCTCGCTGGCAGAGGGTTCTTGCCAGCCTGCAGCGAGTCCCACGATGCCCCGTGGCCCCAGGATGAGCACCCTGGGGCTGCCTGTGCTGCTTGCTTGGTGCTGCTTGCTGGGGACATGGCACAGTGGTGGCATCTGGTGTCTGGATGAGGACACGGACACACCTCGCGCACACCCAGCCGATCAAATCGTGGCCGCTGGTGTTTGATCTTTTGCTGGGTGACAAGGCAGAGAAGGATGTGGCTGCATCCAGCAGTTTCTCTGGTGGGATGCATGCAGGAAACTGCATCACTGCTGAGGAGCGTGGCTGCGTCACACTGCTGGCGGCAGATGATGCTGTTGCACCCCTGTGCGACACGAAGGGGATGCACGTGAATCTTCCTGGGGTCCAAGGTGCCCAGTTCAGCCTCCAGTGAAGCCAGGGCAGGCTGTGCTCCCTTGTGTCACTGCTGCAGGCAGAGGTGACAGCCTGAGGCCCCGAGCTCCGTGATGGTTGTTTTCTGTTTTCCAGGCTGGCCTCCAAATCTCAGCCTAAACAAAAGCGCAGGGAGGACGTAGGGCCCAAGAAGAGGTAAATGGCTCCAGTGGCGAGCCAGAGACAGGAGCCTCGTGCAGTCCCACCAGAGCTGTGCGTGTCCCCACGTGTGTCCCCATGCTGCTGGGGGTGTGGGACAGGCAGCTGGCGAGGGGTGGGCACCTGGCAGGCACCGTGTGTCACCCCAGGGACAGGGCGAGGGGCACGGGCAGCGCGTGCAGCCACAGGCAGGGTGGCTGGTGACACCTCCGCTGCCACTGGCCACGCTGGCCGTGGCTCAGGGCTCCTCTGCCCTCACAGGCTCTTCACGGAGAGGCAGCAGCTCAACTACCGCCTGCACTCGGTGTCCTGCACGGGGACAGAGGTGCACCTCTCCATGTGCTCCTTCGAGTTCTACCGGGGCAACTCCTCGGCCGCCTGCGGGGCCGGCATGCCCGCCGTGGTCAGCTGCGTGCCCGGGCCCCTCTTCGCCACTGGCAATGCCCACAAAAAGAAACAGCGCCAGCAGCAGCAGGGCCAGGTGAGCCCCACGGGGAGGGGGACGAGTCCTGTGGTGGCCCACAGCCGGACAGTGCCCCACGGCTGGGCTCTGTCCCCTGGGCTGTGCGAGTGTGTGGGTTCCTGGAGCAGGAGGTGGGGACGGTGTCCCGTGCCTGCACATCCCAGGAGTTGTGGCCAGCATTTTGCCGTGCCATTCCACACTGTCCCACACCTGTCCCCGCTCCCGCAGCCCCGGATCCGGCTGAAGGGCGGCGCGAGGGTCGGCGAGGGCCGCGTCGAGGTGCTCAAGAGCAGCGAGTGGGGCACGATCTGTGACGACCGCTGGAACCTGCAGTCGGCCAGCGTCGTGTGCCGCGAGCTGGGCTTCGGCAGCGCCAAGGAGGCCCTCACCGGGGCACGCATGGGCCAAGGTGAGGCTGCCAGGGCAGAGGAGCCGGGCATCCCCTCCTGAAGCTGTGGATGAGGCACTCGTCTGGGCTTTGCTTGGCTGGGGTGTCCTGTGGGCTGCTGGATGCACGTGGAGCATCCCGATGGGACTACGGCCGCTCGAGCGCACTGCCCCGGGCAGCAGCTGGGAAGGCTGAGGGAGTGTCCAGCTCCCTCAGGCCTGCCGAGAAGAGAGGGCAGCCTTGGGGACAGGGTGGCCCTGGGCATCCCTGTGTCACAGGGCCCTGAGTCCTGCTGTCCTCCGGCAGGGACGGGGCCCATCCACCTGAACGAGGTGCAGTGCCGGGGCACCGAGAAGTCCCTCTGGAACTGCCCCTTCAGGAACATCACACAGGAGGACTGCAAGCACACGGAGGACGCGGCTGTTCGCTGCAACATCCCCTACATGGGCTACGAGAACCTGGTGCGCACCACGGGGGGCTGCTGGCTCCGCGGGGATCCCGGCAGTGGGGCCCCAGAGTGGGGTGCTGGGGGAGGCCCATGGGATCCATGGGACCCTCATCTCTGCTCCTCTGCACCCCACACATTTCCCCGTGCTCTGGGGCAAGGGCCGCCCTGGCAGCTCAGGGATTTTGGGGGTGGGAGTCCTTGTGAGGAGGGGGTGGAGGGGAGGCTGTGGGGGCTCTGGGTGCTCTGTGGGTGATGCTCTGTAAGGGGAGGTGTGGGGCAGCTGCTCCCTGCTGCTTTTCCTGCCTGTGCCCACTCGCCAGCAGAAACACCGGAAAAAAAATCACTGTGGGCCAACCAAGAGAGATTTTTTTTACCTGTGATGAAACCAGCAAATGGAGCCATGTGTTCCTGTTTGCCCTGGCCCAGTGTTTCATCCACTTGGAGCTTTTTTAATGATCGTTAACTCTCTCACACCTGTCATTTCTGAAATGATGCCGTTTCAAAATGAACTGTTTTCCCTGCGCTGGTGAGACAATTCCCAAACTCACAAGCAAATTCTTGTCCCCAAATCCACCAGTTTTGGCGACTAAAGCTGTGCTTGGCTCTGCTCAGTTCCTGGCTTCCCCTTCCCCCTGTGCAGGCACCGCAGCACAGCCCTGGCTGTGCCAGGACAGGGGCTGGAGACAGTCCTGCGGTCCAGGGGGAGCATCACCTGTGATGGTGATGATGCTGCCACTGCCTTTCTCCGCAGATTCGGCTGAGCGGGGGCCGGAGCCGCTTCGAGGGGCGGGTCGAGGTGGCGGTGGGGGCTGGCGACGGGGACCAGCCCCGCTGGGGTTTGGTCTGCGGCGAAGGCTGGGGTACGCTCGAGGCGATGGTGGCCTGTCGCCAGCTGGGTCTGGGATTCGCTAACCACGGCTTACAAGTAGGTGCCAGCACCAGCTTGGCCAGGGCAGCAGCAGCCACCACCACTGCTCACGGGGCTGGGGACAGGGACGGATGGGGCGGGAGGTGGCACAGCGTGGGGTGCCCGCTCACGGCCCCAGGGCTTCCCCGCAGATCCGCCTGGCCGGCGGGAGGACGGAGTTTGAGGGCCGCGTGGAGGTGAAGCGAGGCAGTAAGTGGGGCACGGTCTGCAGCGATGGCTGGACCACCAAGGAGGCCATGGTGGCCTGTCGTCAGCTCGGCCTGGGCTACTCCCTGCACGCCGTGACGGTAGGTGCCAGCGGGGAGGGCCCCGGTGACGCTCTGGCGAGCACAGGCACCGGCCGGCGCTTCCCAAATGACCACGGGGCTGCATGGGGGCAGATGGGGACAGAGGGACGTGGCCACTCCGTGTCATAGGACAGGACCTTTGTGGGCAGCCAGGGGCATGGGCAGCTGTGGTGGGGGGCTGGCTGCAGCCTGGGTATGAGTGAACCAGGGCAGTCCGGCCACCAGCCCTGCCACCCAGCCTGCCTCGCCCCCTCCCCAGGAGACGTGGTACTGGGACGCCAGCAACGTGACGGAGATGGTCATGAGCGGGGTGAAGTGCGCCGGCCACGAGATGTCCCTGAGCCACTGCCAGCACCACGGCGCCAGCCTGAGCTGCAGGAACACGGGCACGCGCTTCGCTGCGGGCGTCATCTGCTCCGAGAGTGAGCGGCCACGGGGGCTGCGGGCAACGGGGGCTGCAGGGGGGGCTGTCTGTGGGTGGGGGTTCTTGCAGGGAGGGGGTCTGTGGGCAGTGGGGTCTGCGGGCAGTGGGGTCTGCGGACAACAGTGCTGCGGG
>VZTD01004879.1:436045-447831 GCA_013397725.1 Rhagologus leucostigma
GGGGTTTCCAGGGGGCTGACGTGCGCCAGGGGCCGGGGAGCGCGGGTATCCCGGGCAGGCTCGTGTGCACCGGGGTTGGGTCAGTGGGGGTCTCAGGGGGGCTGATGTGGGTCCCAGGGGAACAGCCCTGGCGTGCGTGGGACATCCCGGCTTGGAGACTGCACTTGGTGCTCCCGCAGTCTATGGGTAGGGGTGCGGAGTGTGCCGGGGAGGGCTCCCGGCCGGGATGGGATGGAATACAGGGGTGGGCCCGGGGCAGCGCAGGGGCTGACTGCCCCTCCAGGCTCCTGGGTGGAGCTGCGGTGTGGCCCAGGCTGCCCCGAGCCCGAGCCGGCGCCCTCGCCGTTCTCCTGCCACGCCGACGTGGAGCGGATGCTGCTGGAGGCCCAGCTGGAGACAGAGAGCGGTGACGGGTGAGTCCCGAGGGGGAGCCGGGCTCCAGAGCCCTGCTGAGCCGGGGCTGGCACTGGAGGCACAGGCTGGGCTCAGTGACTGAGGGTTTCTGTTTGCAGGGCCCTGCTCGTCCTGGGCTCCCCAGCCTGGGATGACGACGGAGCCAGCCACGGGAGCGAGCAGCCGGGGGAGAGTGAGGTGCTGCCTGCCCACAGCCAGCCCCCGCCGGGCTGCCCCCACCCCCGGCAGGTGAGGGAGCTGCCCCCACCACACCCTGCTGTGCCCCCGGGCCCTGCTCTGACCTGCCCTGTGTCTCCTTCCAGTGGGATGTGCCAGAGGAAGCCAAGTGGAGGCGGCGACGCCTGACAGCGTCCCTGGGCTGGGCCTGTACCCGCTGCCCTCGGTACCTGTCTCCAAAGTAAGTCCTGTGGCTCCTGCCAGCACATCCTGCTGACCCCCATCCTGCTGTCCCTGCGCCCCTGTTAACCATGCACTTTTCCCAGGGAATTTGCCTTTGTGTGCTCCCCCCAGCCAGTGCTGTGGAGCCTGCAGGGAGGTGCAGTGGGGAGGAAGAAGAGACTTTTCAGTTCAGAGCTGCTGCTACTCTTCATCCCCTCGCTCCTGCTCAGCCACCTGCTGACCCTGGGGCTGGGGTGAGTGTCTGGAGGGTCTCGCTCTGGGACTGGGGGAGGAGGGAACACTCCTGCATTTGGGCTGCTCATCCACCACTGCTCCCAGCAGCTGCAGTGGGCTGCTGCCATCTCCCCTTGCTCCTGGCTTGCTGGGGCCCAGCACCCTGTACCAGCGCCTCACACTCACTCTCTCCAATCCAGGATCTACATTGGGAAGCGCCTGGCAGCCTCCTCAGCCAACCCTCTGTGAGGAGCCGGGCAGGCAGCACCCGCTGCTCCGTTGGGAATGCAGGGAGAGCCCGGCACCAGCGCAGCCTGACCACTCCCAGGCCCCGTGTTTGTGGCACGAGGCGCCTCCTCCCCGTGTCTCTTCCTCAGCCCTCGCCTCGGGAGCTGATCCCACTCTCCCCCGTAGACTGGAACCCGCTGATGGCAGCTCCCAGCCGCAGGCAGCCCCTGCCTTCCCCATCCCTGGTTACGGGTCCAGGTCCCCCTGTAACACAGACTGTAAATACGACTGAGCCCATCTGAATAAAGAGCCCTGCGCCAGCTCAGGGGCTGAGCAGTGAGTCCCCTCCCTGTGTCCGGCAGGCATAGCCTGGCTTGGGGAGTGACCATTGGGCTCCCTGGGGCCCGTTCCTGTGGCAGGAGGGCGAGTGCCTGTGTTTTGGGGTGGTGCCAGCTGGAGATGGGCCCCTGGGTGGGCTGTGGGTGAGCAGGGGGTGGGTGCTGGGGCTCACACGGGTGCTCAGCCCCACACAGGTGCCCGGCTGGTGAGTTTGCCCTTTATTAGGCTGCAGTGCAGAGGCAGGAGCTGAGCGTGGCACGGCCAGTCAGGGCAGTGACGCCTGCCTGCTGCAGGTGGCAGGTGTGGGCAGGAGAGGTGGCACTGCAGAGCACGAGGCTGCCAGCGCCCGTGTGCACACCCGTGCAGTCCAGGCTAGGAATGTGTCCTGGTGCTGCAGGATGGGGTGGGCAGCCAAGGGGCGGGAGCTGTCCCGTGAGTGGGGAGCAGGAATCACTCAGAAATGCCACGGGGGAGATCACTGGTTCCCTGTCATCGTACAGTCCGTGGGCAGCTCGGTCCTTGTGGCTGGGAGGAGTTGCACGTGTGGGAGCTCAGCACAGCTCTGGTGGCATAGGAAGCATCCAGGGCCAGGTGGGTCCCAGCCCTAGGGGACACCTGGAGGGTGGCGATAGCCAGAGTTGACAGGACACAGCGTGGCAGTGCCCGGTGCACACAGGGAGTCCCGTGGCCGTGCGGGATGCTCCGGGTGTCAGTGCTGCAAGAAGTGCTCCAGCAGGTGAGAATGAAGCAGGGCCGTGGGTCCAGCAGCTGGCTGGGCACAGGGGCACTGTGGGCAGGGGTGGCCCTGCAGACAGTGCAGCTGCAGGTGGCATCACGTCAGAGCTGTGACAGTCTCTTGGACTTGGGTGGCGGCAGCGGCGGTGATTTGAGGCTCCTGTTCCCGTCCGCTGTCGGGGACGTGGACGCCTGCGAGCAGAGAGGGACGTGAGGGGTGGTGGGACTGGGAGCCAGGGCCAGCCGGTGCCTTCCCTCCAGTACCTTCCCTCCTGCCGCAGCATCGCTCTGCTCCAGGAACGTCTCATACACCGCGGGGCTGAATTTGCGAGGCAGTGGCGGGAGCTTGCTGGCGCTTTTCACGCGGCCACCAAAGCCAGTGGGAGACAGGGACGACCCTGTGCAGGCAAGAGGGGTGGGATGGAGGCTCAGCCAGCCTGGGGGTGCGTAGGGCCCACCGGTGTGCCCAGTGCTGTAAGACCCCAGCGCTGTCGGGGCCAGCGCTCCTGCCTACAGGAGTGTGACAGCGCTGAGCAGAGGGGACAGAGGTGCCATGGGATGTGAGCCCAGCCAGGAGCAGGGAGCTGGCTCCCACCAGGAACAGCTCTTGGCACCAAGACTCGGTGGCACAAGGTCCAGGATCAACGGCTGCAGCTCCACAGGGAGCCCTCCTGTGCTCCCGCTCTGTGCCACCATGAGGATGGGGTGAGGGGGCCTGTGCTGGGAGTGGTGTGGGAGGGCACAGCCCTGCTCGTGGAGCTGTAGGGACTCTCAGGAAGGTGCCCTGGCACGTTGTACCTGCAGTGCTGGGCTGAGCACTGGCAGCAGCTCGGCTCGGCGGGGGCTGTTTCCCATCAGAACTCAGGCTGCTCTCGCTCATGTTGCAGGAGAGTCTCCACTTCTCATCCTGGGGCACAGAGGGGAGGCTCAGCACCTCGGGGGCCAGGCTGGATGGCAGCCCCTGCAGCCCTGGGTCTCCAGCCTTGTGCCCCTCCAGCCCCTGCTCCTGCCCTCCCAGCAGCAGGGGCTGCCACCAGCCCCCCAAGGGGTCCCATCTGGGCTGGGGGCTGGTGCTGCGGGCAGGGCCAGGGGCTCTGGGTGCAGCAGGGGAGTGCAAGCAGGGCACCAGGGAGGCACCAGGGCTGTGCTGAGCATCACCTTGGGCTCTGGCAGCTCCGAGACGGACTGGCGTGGGTTCTGCCGCCAGGGCCCGAAGATGGAGCTGGCGCGGTTCTCCTTGCGCTCGTTCCTGTGGTCCTCGCTCTCAGAGGGGCGGGGAGCAGGCTTTGGGGTCGGGGGTGCCTCCGTGCTGTGGGGTGAGTGGGACAGGTGAGGGGCAGCAGGGGAAGGAGGAGCAGGGCTGTGCCATGGACCAGCTGGAGCACCACTGGGAGCGGCTGCACTCAGCCAGGCACCAGCACCGTCCGTGGCAGAGCTCAGCAGGGGAGGTTTGGAGGACAAGGGTGGATGGCTCAGGTGACAGCGGTGTCCAGGTGAGCCTGGGGGCTGCACATGGGGTGTCTCTCCTCCATCCCCCCCATAGGGACAGGGCCACCGTGGTGGCCTTGCAGGATGGACCCCTGAGATGCACTTGGCATAAAGGGAAGGTGGAAAGGCAGAAGGCTGGGGAGGTGGGAGAGAAGCACCTGGGGCAGAGGAGAGTGAGGAGGGCTCAGCAGGGAGGGCTGAGGATGGTGAGAGGGGACAACCAGCACTCCCCACCACAGCACTTGCCTGGTTCCAGCGTGGCTCAGCCGGTCCCAGTCAGGTACCCAGGCTATGGACCGGGGTCGTCCGCTCCGCCGGTCCTCAAAGAACATCTGAGAGACAGCCAGGAGGGATGAGAGGGCAGAGCCTCCCCAGCCCATCCCTGGGCTCCACCAGGACCGGCAGTGCCCTCTCCGACTGGTCCTGCTTCTGTGCCAGTGCCAGCCATCCCCTAGCAGTGCTGTGCCCCCTCTTGGGGCAGGCAGAGACCCTAAGGTTCCCCATGCTCAGTGCCCCTCACCCTCTTCCTACCTCACCTGTGGCCTCAGCCAGCTGCTCCCTGCTGCCCCACACCTACATTGGCTTGTCCAGTGTCACCCCCATGGTGCCAGGCACTGCCCGTGCCCCCCGTGCCGTGCCTGCCCCGTGCCCACCACCGTGGCACTCACCATCTCCCGCACTCCGTACTGGCTCTCCACCTTGGCCCGCAGCTGCTCGAAGCACTGCTCCATGCGCTCGTGGAAGGGCCGCAGGTCTTCGGTCACCTTCTGCCCATGGATCCGGATGCCCTCTGCCAGCAGCGGGATCTGCAGGAGAACGGGGACTTGCGGGGCTCCCCAGGATGGGGAGGGACAGGGGACACCGAGGGCAGCTGTCCCTGCCAGAGGGATGCTGCGCCTGTTACCTGCCAGGCGATCAGGTCCTTCAGCTTCTCGATGTTCACTCCATCCTCCGGGTGCTCCTGCATGTAGGGCTCCTGGAAAAAAGCCTGCAACGACCCTCCTCAGTCCCACTGCTGGGGATGGCAGAGTGCTGCCGGTGCCAGTCCTGGGTGTGCCCAGCCGGCCCCGACGCAGCCCCTGGGTGTCCTCACCTTCTCATACTTGGCGAAGCCACCCATGACAGCAGGGTCCACGATGCCGTTGAGCAGCATGGAGAGAGGGTTGATGGGCAGGCTGGGGTCGTTCTGGTGCCGGTTGATCTCACTCATGATTTTCTCATTGGTTTTCATCATGGTCTCAATGGCGTTTTGCAGGGGGGAGATGATGATCTGTGCGCAGGGAGGGGTCAGCGCTTGCTGGCGCAGCCACCTGCCCCTCCTCCTTAGGGCTTGGCAGGGTGGGCTCTCCCCACCCCACTGGAGGGACCCCTGGGGCTGCACATCTCACCCCACGAAGCCCCTCAGACCTGGCAGGGCTGGGGCAGTGCCCACCAGGATCCTGAGAGGGCCTCGCTGCCCCCCAGCCCCCTCCTCACCGTTTCAGTGGAGGTCACAACGAACCAGCGCAGGATGCCGGGCAGGGGATAGGCTGTCCTGAAGGTTGTCCGCTCAATCCACATGTTCTGTGGGAAGAGCAGCAGTCACCCCTCACCCTCTTCCCATCACCCTGGGTCACTCCTGGCTGCCCCGTGGCGTGGGGATCTCCCACCTCCATGGGCACACGACTACCACCTTGCCCATCGCGGGGCCCCTGTCTCTCCTCTGGACCCTTAGCTCCTTGCAGGGTCTCCCCAGCCCTCCTGTCCCTCCCGGCTGGGGGTCCTGGCAGCCCCTCCCAGCACTCACTGCAAATTCATTGTCGGGATCGTTCGGGCCCCTCTTGAAGGGCCGTGAGTAGCTGAAGCGCTGGACGTGGTTGGCTTTGTAGAAGCTGTGGGGAGGGAAGGGGCAGAGATGGGAGAGGATCCCCTCTGTGTCCCACCCACACGGAGCAGAGCAGGGGCTCCCTGAGCTGGACACTCACTTGGTGATCTGCTCCGGGATGCTCCGGCCCTTGAGCCGGACCTTGGCTTCCTCCACCGGCTGCACGGTGAAGCACTGGATGTCTGTGCGAGTGAAGGAGCCACAGGCACGTACTGCTGGGGAGAGGGGCTCCAGGGCCCGGAGGGGTGAACCCCAGGGGTACAGAGACACACTGCAGGAATTCCTGCACGGAGAGAGATGGACAGGGACCGAGCCACCCTCCCAGCCCCATCCCTGTGCACAGAGGATACACTGCCCTGGGGAGTCGGTGATGTCCTGGCCAGGGGGAGATGTGCTCTTCAGCTTCTCAGCATTGGGGAAGGGGCTCAGCAGCTGCATCTCAAAGTCCTCACGCCGCTCATACTCCTTGCCCCGGTAGATGAAGACCTTGTTCTGCAGGGGAGGAAGGTGACGGCTCATCCCAGTGCCACAGAGCACTGAGGTGCTGGTGCTGATGAGGCTGAGCCCCCTGCCAAGAAGGAGACACCCTCTCTCCAGAAAAAAATATCTCCCCAAACCCAGGAACGAGAGGAAAAAGGAAGCAGGCACATGGAGAACCAGGATTAGTGCCAGCCAAGCAATGTCACTAAGGACAAATCCTGCCTAACAAATTCGGTGGCTTCTATGAGGGGGTGGCAGCATGGAGGGATGGGGGGAGAGTGACTGGACTTGTGCAAACCATCTGGCCTTGTCCCCAGGACACACGTCTCCAGGACAGATGCTGGGTAAGGAATGGGCTGGATGATGACACTCAAAAGAGTTGTGGTCCACAGCTCCACACCCAGCTGGACACCAGTGAGCAGTGGGTTTCCTTGGGTACGGAGGTGGCAGGTGTGGAGCTGCTCCTGGTTCTGCTTACCCGGAGGAAGGTGGGGAAGCCCTGCCCGTAGTACCCCACGGCAAAGTAGTCCGGGCTGGGCCGCAGCACCTTCAGGATCTTCTCGTAGAACGTGGCTTCTCGTTGCTGCAGGGGACAGGGACAGGATGGGGCCCTGCGGATCCCCCCCATTTCTCCCCAGCTCATCCCCGCCATCCTGCCCTGCCAGCAGCACCCCCAACCCAGCCAGGCACCCACCAGGATGTCACTCAGCATTTCGTAGTCGAACACGTGGCTCTCGTACTGCTCTGCCAGCTCCTTGCAGATGTGGATGGCCTCCTCCCACATCTGGAGAAGAGAGGGGCCAGGACAGGGCCCCCCCCGGTGCAGGGTGAGCTGGGGAAGGGGGCACTGGGGACTTCCAGCAGATACCATGCTGCCTGTGGGGGCACCTGCACCCCTGCCCACTGTGAGGAAGGGGAGAGGGCTCTCCTGTGAGGACTGGGGGTCCAGTGGGCAGCAGCAGGACTTGGCTTCCCACCATCTCCGGCCTTGGAGCCCCCCAGCCCACCCCATGAGGCCTTTGTCCTGAGATGTCCGAGCTGCCGGCCCCTGGCAGTACAAGGACTGGGCTGGGCAGGGATGGGATAGGATAGGATGGGATAGAGTTGGGACAAAGGCTCGCTGCAGGGCAACTCCAGCCCCACTGCAGCACTGGGGAGAGTGAAGGGCTGTCCTGAGGGTGAGGTCTGGGAGCTTGGAACAGGGAGCAGTGGTGGCAAGAGGGCCGGGTTTGCCCTAAGCCAGCCCAGCTCCCTCCAGCTGTGAGGGTTCAGAGGCTGCAGGGTCTGTAGGGGCAGGTGGCCACACTCACCTTGCCCTGGTCGAAATATTCGATGATCTGGTTGTACAGAGCCTCCTTCAGCTGGCGCTGGGTGTGCAGGTGAGGGCCGTGCGGGCCCGGCACCGGGGCTGCATTCGACTCCTCTGACCACTGCACAAGGGAGCGGGGACCTGTCACACCAAGCCCACAGGGCTGCCCACCCTCCACAATCTCCCTGAGCGCCCCGTGCCCACCGTGAGCAGCCGGGCGTGCAGCAGCAGCGTGTAGGCTCCCTCCGTGTAGTTCTCGTAGCTGATGTGCAGGTCCTTCAGCTTGTACAGGTACCTGGGAGTGATGGAGCCGTGCGTGGGGAGTGACAGCCAGCACAGCTTGGGGGCAGAGCCCTGTCACCCTGCCCCTCAGGCCGCTCTGCCAACCCCATCCCACTGGGAATGCTCAGGACGCCCCACCCCGGGTGCTGCTGGTGTCCCCAGGGCTGTACTCACCTGATGTACATGGCCTGGCGGTCGATCTCTTTGTAGAAGTTCTGTGGAAGGGCAGACGAGGCTGTTTGAGTGGCCCCAAGGGTGGCACGTGCCGCAGCCCCCCACACTGCCACTCTCTGGGTCATGGTGCTGCCAGGACCGTCCCCACGCAGGGATGGGGTTGGCCATGGCCCTGAGGAGCTGCACGGTGACTCCCAAGGGATGTCGGCTCTGGCACCGTGTGCGCCCCATCTCTGCTGCACCAGGGGCACTGTGGGGACTTGGGGGGATGCAGGGACAAGCCCTACCAGCCCTGGGGACCTGCGGAAGCATGGGAACAAGCCCTGGGTTGCCCCAGGGAGCTGGGGACACGGGGATGAGCCCTGCCAGCCTCGGGGAGCTGGGGCAAGGCACAGGTGCCCACCAGGAGGTTGACGGTGCAGCTCATGCTGTAGGTCTTGTTCTCGTCATTCATGACAGCCCGGTAGTCCATGAGCCGCTCCAGGAGTTCGCTCACCAGCTTCACGAAGTCCTCTCCAGGCTTGGCCAGCTCGGGGTGGCTCTGGCAGCAGCTCAGCAGGCTGGGGAGGACAAGGGGACACGGGTCCCAGCGCACAGCCAGCTCTGCAGTGCTCCCACCCCTGCCCTGCTCAGGGCAGGGGCAAAGCCTGGGCAGAGCAGGGGCATCACCCGGGGCAGGAGTAATTCCTGAGGCAGAGATAACACCTGGGGCAGCGGCATCACCTGAGGCAGGGGTGTAATTTAAGGCATAGGGTAATTCCTGGGGCAGGACAAGGGTAATTCCTAGGGCAGGGGCGTCACCGGGGACAAGGGCATCGCCTGGGGCAGAGGTGACAGCTGGGGCAGGCTGGCTGGGCCGGCAGAGATGTGCAGGGAGCACACGATGGGGCTCAGGCACCAGCCTTCCTCCTCGCTGGTCTCTTTCCCCCGTGGCACGCTCCGGGTCAGGGCACAGCGTGAGGAGGAGCGGGACGGCAGGGAATGGTGACAGCAAAGGGTCGTGCCCTGGGGAGGAGGTGGCAGGGATGTCACTGCACACTCACATGCTCTTGAAAAGCTGCATGTACTGCTCGTCCCCCCGGCCGCCCTCCACCTCGCTGTCCAGCCGGCGCAGGATCTCGTCCTCAAACTGCGGAGAGGGGATGAGGATGGACTGAGCTTGGAGCAGCCGCTCCCCGGAGACCGCCCGTCAAGACGGTTCCCGTCCCCACTCTAAGGCCATGCCACTCCCCTGGCGTGGGTGGTTCCCACAACATCCCGCCCCATCCTGCTACTCCAGGAGCAGCCTTGTCCCTCACCCGGCCGAAGCTCCCGGTGAGCCGGTGCTCGCAGAGCATCATGTCGAAGAAGATGGGGATGGTTGACCTGCGCAGCTCCAGCTCCGGTACCAGCGTCATCTCCAGGATGGGGCCCACCATGCTCGGGATGAACTCGATCTTGCGCTGGCCTGGGAGGGCAGGGAGGGCTGGGGAGCAGATCCACACCCACGCAGGCTCCCATGCCCACACCAGCAACACCCCGCTCCCCGCAGCCGCTCTGGGGATGGTGCTGATGGACATCAGCCCTACAGAGACCCAAAAATCCCCCATCACTGCACAGCGTGGCTCACCGAGGCTGTACCACATGTCCCGGATGGACGCTCCGATCGTGGCTCTCATGTCTCCATACCTGCCGGGACAGAGGTCAGTCAGCATCGCTCTGCAGCTCCGGGTGCAGCACAGCCCGGCCGGCTCATCCCAAAATCCCTGACCTCGTGGCATGGTGGCAGCTCGGGGCAGGGACCCGAGGTGTGGCCGGCCGGGCAGGGTGGGGACTCACTTGGCCAGGATACTGTTGCGCTTGGCCGGGGAGAAGTTCTCCAGCTGCAGGGAGTCCTGGGTGAGGAAAGCCACGGCCAGGTGGAAATAGTTGTTCCAAAGCTGTGGTGGAAGCGCAGGGATGAGTGCCAGGCTGGGTGGCACAGCGGGCTGGGGGCTGGGCTGGGTCCTCTCCTAATCCTCGAACCAGGACTGAGGCAGTGCCCACCCACCTGCAGCTCGAAGTTGCTGTTGCTCAGGAACATCTCGGTCAAAGTCGTGGCAAACTGGTTGATGGCACGCAGGAACTCCCTGGCGGTGAGAGGCCGTGGGTGCTGAGTGAGGGCAGCACCGGCGTGCCCACTGCCCAGCCTGGTGTGCCCACTATCCACACGCCCACCATCGTCCCACAGAGGGGGGGAGGTAGGAGATCCTTTGTGCCCACCTCAGTGCAGCCAAACACTGTCCAGCGCACCGGTCCTGCACATCCAGAGCCGTGCTCCAGTGTCCACCTGCCCCGAGGCATCCCAGGCGCTCACACCCAGCCCCGGTGTCCTCCTGCAGGTCCCTCCCCAGGCCCTCACCGGTTCTGCACCATGTTCATCACCACCCAGTCACCGGGATACACTGTCTTCCCAATCAGGTCCTTGAAAAGGATGAAAGTCTCCATGAGGAAGTCCTGTAAGGGAGGGAGAGATGTCAGGAGCTGGGCTGATGCCCTCCAGGGGGGATGCTGTGAGGGAGGTGCTGGTGCCAGAGGGCCCGGTGTTGCCGTGGGGCAGCACTCACCATCAGCTCAGGCCGGGAGGGGAACGCCTGGATGTAGGTGCTGTAGTGCTCCTTGTCCATCTGGCTCAGGATGGCGGCCATGCAGGCCACGTAGTGGCTCTGGGGGAGAGGAGCTGGTCAGGCCCTGCTGGGTCCTGCAGCCGGCACCATGGAACAGGACACCGTCCTTGTTCCTCCAGTAGGTTCGTACCTTGGAGCCCCAACTGCCCTGGGATCTGTTTGCCCCCTGCTCGCCCTGGTCCCTTCTTCCCCAGCTCCCCAGACCTCTTCTCCTGGCCCCTCCATGTCCAGCTCCCAGACTGTGTATCCCACTCCAGGGATGGGATGGCTCCTGCACCCACCATGATGCCGGGGGAATGTAGGTACAACTACAGAGTGATGCTCAAGCACCTCTGTCATTTCTGAGATAATTTAAGGCCATCTGTGGGTGTAAGGGCATTTTGAAAATGGCAAGCAGGTTCTTCCTGGAGTGCCTCCCGTGAAGGATCCCAAACTGAGCCCTTAGCTCCACTCCAGGAGGCTCCCAGCTTTGCAGTGAGACAAGTGGGGCCTGCACGAGCGGGATGCTGCCCAGACGGCTGTCCCAGAGGCACACCCGAGCCTGGAAACTGCAGGAAAGGGCAGCTGTTTCTGGGGTAACAGCATTGTCTGGCAGGCTCAGGAGGAGTGATGGCCCTGCCGTGCCCCGGTGTCACTGACGGAGCTTTGTGGGTGGCTTCAGGTGCCAACTCTTCCCCGGAGACTGCCGTGCTATGAGTCCTGTGAAGGCAGCACCGGGCGCTGGGCACCACTGCCCATCCCGGCTGCCGCAAGCACCTTCCAGCCCTGGTAGATCCGGCACTGCCGGAGCTTCCTCCTGGATTCCGGCAGAGACGGAGCCCCATTGCAGCCCCAGGCCAGACCTTGCCAAATACATGGAGACCAAAGCGGACTGTTCGGGGAGGGATGTGACTGCTGCCGGTGACCAAGGGCTCCAGCTTCGCACCACCAGCCCCTGGGCAGCCCCGGGAGCTCCTCGGGATGGGGCGTAGCTCACCGGGGACTGCTGCGGGGAAACGATGTGCGTCCACGGCCAGCCCTGGCTACGAGCGGGTTTGCAGGGAATTCTCCCGTGGGAAGCAAACGGATCAAACCCCGACAGCTCCCGCTCCTTCGGGAATCCGTGTGGTGCCACAGCCCCGCGGCCGCCCCGCCGAGCGCTGCCCCGCACAGCAGCACCGGCACGCCGGGGACCCGCAGGAGCGGGGCCCGCAGCCACGGCAGCGCCCGGGCAGCG
>VZTD01004879.1:457179-477748 GCA_013397725.1 Rhagologus leucostigma
GGTCCCGGCCATGGCCACGCCCCCTTCGGGATGGACACGCCCCCTTGTCTGGCCACGCCCCTGCGGGGCAAAGGCCGGGCAGGGCGCGCGCCTTCCCCTCCCGCCGCTCGGCCGCCGCCGCCGCCACGCCGGAGAAGACACCAGCTGCCCTCGGCACCTGCAGCCGGCTCCGCGCCACCGAGCCCGGGCACGGCTGGGCAGGACCCGAGGGGCCCAGGGAGCCGCTGGCCACAGCCCCACAGGGCCCCAGCGTGGGGACACAAGCGGCCGGGTGGGCACCGGAGGCCCCCCGGCACGGACAGCCCTGCCTCGCCGCTGAGCAGCCGGACGCGCTGCACCACGTCCAGGACCTTCTGCAGCTGGTGGTGGTGGCCAAGGGGCCGGTGGGACCACCAGCGAGGGACGAGGACGCCCGGACATCTCAGGGAGAGGGCCCCCGGGGGCCCGGGGAGCAGGGGGACCTGCATTCCCAGCTGCAGTCCCTGGAAGGGGTGCTGGAGACCAGCCAACAAACCATCCGGGTGCTGCTGGACGTCATCCAGGACTTGGAGAAGAAGGAGGCTCAGCGGGACGGGTGAGCAGAAGGGAACAGAATGGGGGGCTGTGGGGACATCGTTCCTGGGGCTGGGGATGTAGGATGGGGAGCCCTGCCAGAGATTTGGATGCTGCTGCCTCCTGAAGGTGTTTCCCTCTGAGAAACTCGGAGCTGCTGTCCATGTGCACGTGGCTCCACGTTTTGGTGCGAGGTCTCACGTGGTGCCCACGGTGCCTTCCCTCTGCCCAGGGATGGGTGCAGGGGTGCAGGTCTGGGGGATGAGGGGGTGCCGGGCCCCCACCCAGCTCTGGTGCAGCGGATTTGTCCATCGGTCACCGGGAGCAGGGATTTAGGATGTCACATCCCAATGGCAGGCTTAGCCAGGCACCCCATCCCTGCCCCATCCATGCAGGTACCTTTGGCACAAATCCAGTGGCCTGTGCCCCTGTGATGGACGTGTTTGCATCCCAGAGAGGTGGCCAGCACACCCGTCCTGCCCAGGACCTGCTCCGAGGGGCAGGGTCTCCCCCAGGCCAGCATTCCTTGGCCTCCTGGGGAGATTTGCCAAATGGAGCAAGGTGTTCCAGGTCAGCCCATGATGGATGGCCTTAAGCTGAAATGCTCCAAACTCATCTCACACGAGGGCAACCAACAAAGCCCCAAGAGGTGCCGGTCCTGGCATCCTCCTGTAAAACCTCTGGGGCTTGTTCCTGATGCCCAAGATTGCTGAGATCCGTCTGTTGTTTTGGCTGTGAGTGAAGCGCAGGGAACACTGTCCCTGTGCCACCCCTGGAGCACTGTCAGTGGGGAGGGACCTCCAGGGGGGTCCAGAACACCGTAATTAAGACCTCACCTCCATAAAATGTTGCAGTCAAGCAAGCAAACAAGATGCCCAGAGACACACCCTGGATTTCCAGGGACCGGAAATCACATCAAATGTTACCCTGGTGTCCTCAGGCTGCGGAACAGCGCGGCCTCGTTTGCCACGGGTCAGATCCCAGGTGCCCGCTGCACATCAGAGCAGGGCCACCACCCCTGACACATCCTGGCACCGACCACCAGCAACATGCCACAAAAATTTGTATTTATAAGACATGAAAGACCATCCCAGGATGAGCTCTCCCAGCAGAGGGGTGCTGTTGTACAGCGCCAGAGCCGCAGGCACACACACATATACGTACCACATACAGATATATATATATATATATATATATATATATAAAGGGCCTTGTGATCTAATTCAGGTGCTGGCAGAATAAATCCCCATTGCAATGTGTAATTTGGTGCATTAACAGACCCAGTTTCTGAGGGCTGAGAACAACCGTGGTCAAGGTCGAGTGACAGGAGGAAGATTTCAACGGGGAAATGTGACGTCTATGTGGGACGTGTGCTCTCAGCTGTGCCCCCAAAATCCACAGCCCTGAAGGGGCAATGGAGACGTGGAGACAGGGTCCCAAAGGGACCAACAGCATTCACAGGGTCCCTTTCAGACAGAGCAGAAGGAGCCAGGGACCAGCAGGGAGCACCTGCCAGCAGTGCTGGGGTGCAAGAGGACCCCAGTACAGCCCTTGAGATCAGGGTGTCTCAGGGTTGGGGTCTGGCACCAGCAGCAGAGACACATGAGGTGAAGACCCCTTCTGTGGAGAGGGAGGAGGATGCAGCAGCATGAGCTGAGCCCGGGCAGGCATCAGCTTAATCCAAGTCCTATGCACCTTCCCGGAGGAGGAGGAGGATGCTCTGGTACAAAAGCATCAAAAAGAGATAAATTCCGAGTCTGGCGTAGGCTGGAGATTAGTCTGGAGCATCTCCCTGTGCCCATCTGCCAGGGCACTGCTGTGCCAGGGCACCGCCATGTGCCTTGAGCCCCCTCCGTGGCACCATGTGTACGGAGATGTGCGGTGACCTGGGGGCTGCAGGCGTGGGGACCCTTGGGATGAGGACTGGGATGGGGATGGGAGGGGAGAACACAGCGGGAAGGGTTTGGGGATGCCTCTGTGCCCAGCTCTGGTTTGCTGGCATCAGAGAAATCTGCAAAGCCGAGAGGCACCTGGTCTGGTGTTAATTGGGATCAGGTGGGAGGAGAGGGGCTGGGATCCCAGAGAGAAAAGGGGATGGGAGCCGGGGAGGAGAGGAGATGGATCCCAGAGGGGAAGAGGAGCTGGGATCCAGGAGGAGAAGGGTTGAGATGCAGGGAGAAGAGGGTCAGAATCCCAGGGAGAAAAGGAACTGGGATCCAGGGAGGAGAGTCCTGGCTGCTGGGGTGGGAGCACAGGGGCACACGAGGGACCAGGGGCAGCAGGGGACACGGGCAGACCCAGATGGGGTCCCCGAGCTCACAGCACGTCTCTGTCACAGGCGACACTCGTACCGGACCGGGCAGGACATTGCCAACTGCGGGACCTGCCGGGACTGTGCCTGCATCATCTACAGGTGAGGGCCAGCCCTGGCTCCGTGCATCCCGCGGCTCCTGCTTCCCTGCACTCCTCCACCGGCTGTGAGGCGGCAGCAGGGGTGGTAGTCGAGCCTGTCCCCATGGGCACCCGTGGGGGGGTACCACGTACAGACCACTCTTGGGTGTCTGGGCTGTCACTTGGCTGGGATCTGTCCCTTCCTCCCCGCAGGGAGCAGCTCCTGCTCCCAGGATCAGCCAGGGTGATGCCCATGGAGGAGCAGCAGCTGGAAGGGGGCTGCTCTGGCACGATGGCAGAGCATTTATCTCCTGTAATGGCAATCTATCGGGGAAGCCTCGCTAGCGGCTGGTGCGTGGGCTCGCTCCAAATCCAGGCTGCATCCTGTTGTCCCTGTGCCAGCTCCGCACAGATGCTGCAGATGAGTTCCTGCCCCTCGCTATGGTTTGGGAACGCAGGGCCTGGGCTCCGCTTCCCAGCGTTGGCCTTGGGCCAGGGCGTGGAAGCCCCTTCCTCTGCTTCGCTCTTTCCTCAGATCCCATTTGGTGTGTGGGAAAAGGCGTCTCATGCCCTCCCAGCATCATCTCTGGGGGAACTGGGAGGGTTGCAGTTTTGCTAAAGCTTTCTGCCCTTCCAGGCACCCCTGGGTGTCCTTGTGTCCCTCTGGCTGTCCCTTCTGCAGTGCAGGTGGCTGGCCAGGTGTGTTCCCATTTTGCAGTTAATTAGGCTGACGCTGTTAGCGCTGGGATGCGTAGGACATGGTGAGCTGGGCCCAAGCCGTGCTCTGCGGTGCCTGATCACCACGGTGCGCGTGTGCCACTGCCCTGCCATGCTCTGTGAGTGCTGTGCCCCCTCCTCAGGGCACCTCAGGCTGGGGGTGCCCGGCTGGGGCCCCCTCGTGTCCCTGTGCTCAGCGGCGGTGCTGCCTCGGCGCTCCTGCTCCACTTGCTCCACACTCCCCCGCTGTAGCTCGTGGGGGACTTCAGGCTAATTAGGCCTGACGAGCCTGTCTCCACACAGCGTGGCAGTGGCACAGATGTCACATCTGGGGGAGGTGGCTCCCCAGCTTGGCCCCGACTCCCACTGGCGACTCGCTGTGGGTTTCGCTGCCACCCCTGGGATGAGGAGAGGCTCTGGGGGGACACAGGGTGACGGAGCAGGGGCAGCACCCCCAGCACCAGACCCCAGGGATGGCTCATGGAGGGGATCACACTTGCCTGTCCCTGTCCCATCTTAGGGTCCCACAGCAGTGCCAGCTCCTCCCTGTGTCACCCCAGGAGAGTTGAGGTCCCTCCCTGCGCTGCCCCTGTTATGGTCTGCACCCCTCACCCTTTTTGCTAGAAACGGCTGGGACACTCCTTGTCCTGGCGAGGGGAGGTGACAGGAGGTGACAGGAGGTGCCAGCGCGCCGGGGGGCTCGCGGGGCGCTCCCCGTGTGCGGGGCGGCTGCGCCACGTGCGCGTTCCCAGGCACACGCCGCGGCACCTCGCTGATCCGATGGGACGTGGCTGGTGTGAGGAGATTGACGTGTTTTCCGTGTGAGGGAACATCGCAGCACGCGGCTGCCAGCAGCCAGCCCGCACCACAGGGTGCTGCGGGGACACTGGGGGCTGCGGGGACACCAGAGGCCGGAGGGACACTGGGGGCTGCAGGGAAACTGGAGGCTGTGGGGACAGCAAGGGCTGGAGGAGACAGCAAGAGCTGCAGGGACCAGGATCTGTGGGGACACTGAGGGCTCCGGCACTGGCAGGAAACCTGAGAGCTGCTGTGGGGGGCACAGTCCCCCCCTCACCTACCCAGAGCTGGAACACCTTAATTCCTGCCCTGCCAGCCGGCTGATGGGCAGCAGCAGAGCCTTGCATGCTCTCGCCACTTCCCGATGCTGCAGCTGCCCTTGGCCGTGGCCCCTGGGACACACAACGCCTTTCCAGGGGGCTCATTGCTAACAGGGGTCCCACAGACCCCCGGCTCGCCCTCCCCCACCTCAGCACTGGTCCCCAGCCGGGCCAGTGTCCAGCTCCTGCCATGGCATTGTCAGTGGGGCTGGATACAGAGGAGGGAGCAGAAGGATGGGGGCAGGGGCGGCAGCTGAGAGGGACTCACCCCAAAAGACCCCCTGCCACCAGGTCAGGCTGATACTGGTCTGTGTCTTCTGGCAGAACGGAGCTCGGGATGCTCCGGCGGGATGGGGCAGCTGTTTGGGAGGGATCCGGCCCCGGACCCCCCCTCACAGCCCACAGCGGGTGGGCAGGGTCTGTCTGAAGGCACACACAGCAGGATGTCCCCTCACGGGGGTGCACAGTGACCCCGGGAAGTCTGGCCGTGTCCCTGTGCCACCCCGGGAGTGCAGCAGGGCTCAGCTCTGGGGGACGTGCCCCGGCTGGATGAGCTCCCTGGGGGCTTGTTTGGGAATCGGAGCTCCCCGAGGGCTGTGTCGGTGACACGGAACTCCTCGGGGGCTGTGTCCGTGACACCGAACTCCTCGGGGGCTGTGCTGGGGACACTGAACTCCTCGAGGGCTGTGTCGGTGACACGGAACTCCTCGGGGGCTGTGTCGGTGACACTGAGCTCCCCGGGGGCTGTGTTTGGGGTGCCGGGGGCTGTGTTTGGGGTGGCAGGGGCACGCAGGCGGCGGGGCACAGCGCTGTGGCAGGTGAGGGGCTGTGACAAGGGGAAGCCGCGCTACCCTCTGACGCCGTCCCCGCGTGCCGCAGCGTGGAGCACGATTTCCGGCAGCAGGAAGGCCGCTTCCAGCGGGTGCTGAGCCACATCGAGGGCGACGCGGGGCCGAGCTCCCCCCCGACGGCGCTGGGGGCCGCGGGGGTGGCGGTGGGGGCGGCGGGGACCACCTCACCGCCCAGGCAGGAGCCGTCGCCCGTGTCGAGGCTGCCGGCGAAGCTGGACGTGAAGAAATCCCGGCGCAAATGCTTCTGGTTCCTGTGAGCGCGGTGCCCGGTGAGCCCGGAGCGCGGGGGCACCGTGCCAGCACTGACCCCCTGCCCACCTCTCCTCCCTCCCACGGTAGGGTTTGGGTAGCACCAGCTTTTCTATTTTTAACCATTCCGTTGAACGCGGGGAGCTCGGGTGTGGAAAGGGCGAGGGGAGCAGCGGCTGTAACTAAGGAGAATTCAATAAATTCCACGGAGACGCTATTTTTGTTACATCCTCTCCCGCCTGTGCACTTCTGTTCTGGAGGAGGATGAGCATGAGGAGGGGGCAGCGGCTGTTTCCCCGGGTTCCCTTCTGTTCGGGGTTCCCTGAGGTGCCCCCGCCCAGCCCTGCACCCCACAGTGGCGGCTGCTCACCCATCCCTCCCATTGCTTCCTGCAGGTTAACTGGGAACACCGAGGATTTCCACTGGTCAGAGACAAGTGGAAAATGGTCTCTGTGGGACTCTGGCCTGGACAGAGGAGACCTGTCCCCAAAACCCCCGGGTGGAAGGGTGGGCTGGGCACGTGCTCTTAGGGCTGGGGAACATGCACTGGCTGATGACTGGGAGACGGGAATGAGCAGCCCAAATATCCCAGCCTCTGTGGGGCTGCCACGAGAGGGAAAACTCGGCATCGGGGTCCCAGGTCCACCCAGATGTGGGTGTCTGAGGAGACCCTGAGGAGTGCCTGTGGTGGGAGTAGCCACGGCTCTCCCAGCAGGGCCACCGACCTCAGTAAGGGGGCCATCGTCCGGCCTCCTTCAAAAGCACTGGCCACCCCCAGCCATGCCAAGCTGCTGCTGCAGCCACAGAGGGGAGGGAAGGGGAGGGGACGGGAGGATGGGCAGGTTTGGCCACAGCTGTCCAGCTGGTGCCCACACCGCAGCACCCCAAAGCAGGAGGTGCACACAGCGTTAAACCCCATCCCGTGTGCCAGGGACCCCCCTCGTGCTCGGGGGCTGCAGCCAGGACAGTGGCCCAGGGGCACAACTCCCTTCTGGCCCAGCGGCAATGGGGTGGATGGACGGACGCTGTCCAGGTGCGGGCACACGTATTTTCGGTCCTCTCAACCCTTCCCAGCAGCTGGAGCTGCTGGGGCAGCCCGGGCTGAGGGTCTGGGACCCCTGAATGAGGGCAGGGGCTGCGGCAGCAGCACGGGAACCACGGGCGGTGCTGGGAGAGCTGCCAGGCGGCACCTGCGGAGCCACGAGCGAGCGTCGGGAGCGCGGCACAGCAAAGGATCCCTCCCTGCTCCCGTGGGCTGCGCTGCGCCACCCTCATCCCCCCCTCGCCTCCATCGCTGCCCGGCGCTTTCGGCTCCGGCTGCCCCAGGCCCTGAGTCACAGAGCCTGGGAACGAAGGCGAAAAGCAGGATGGAGCCCAGCGCGACCCCGCGTGCATCTCCTGCCTGAGTCACGGCTGAATCACGCCCCGGCGCTGAGACCGCGGCACAGCCCCCGGCGGCAGAGCTGCCGCTCCGGCTGCCCACAGCTCCCCGGGCACGGCACACAGCGTGGCACGGCACAGCACGGCGATTCCCTGCTCCGGCCTTCCCGAACACAGACCATCTCCGCTCGTCGCCCACCCCATGACACAGTGCAGCTCCTGGATCTGTCCTCTCCCATCGCTGCTCCATGCGGAGCTCTGACCCGCCTCCCTTCCCGTGCGTCCAGCGTGCTCCTCGCTCATGTTCTCGGCGTGTAAAACTGTGACTGTTCCCTCAGTCCAGTTGCTTGTTTTCCAGAGAATGCAGCCCAAACCCCTCATTGCTCCCAAAACCAGCTTTTCCTGCACCTCTGCCCCCCGCCCACTCCCCTCTACGCTCCCGCTGCTCCAGCCCGGCTCCCAAGCAGGGCTCCTGCTTTCCCCTGCATCCCGCTGGGCACGTCCCTGGCGTCCAGCCCCATCCTGCTGGGTACCGGCAGCAGGGCCAGCGAGGAGCAGAGCCAGTCACGCACACCCACAGCCCCAAACCAGCGGCACCTCGTGCCTCTCCCGCGTGGCCCGAAGGGAAGCGGCGCAGCCACGGCGCTGTGGGACTCACCCTCAGCGGGTTCTCCCGCTCCAGGACGATCACCCTGCGATTGACCGTGTGGAGCAGCCGCTCCAGGATCACCTGGATGTGCTTCTTCACCTGTGCCTGCAAGGTAAGTGGTGTTGGGGCCGTGGCAGGGCACGTCCCAGCTGTGGGATATGTCCCAGCGTGGTGTGGCACTGCATGGCTCATTCAAGGGCTGGTGGCATCGGGGTGGCGAGATGGAAATGGAGCCTGATCTAGAACTGGAGTCAGAGCAAGGCAGTGTGCTTCAAAAATGGGATTTGGGATCTCTGTGCAGCTCAGCCCCCTACACCTCCCTGGCAAAGTGGCCACCTGGGGACAATGGGGACAGCTGAGGATGGCTGAGGATGATGGGGAGGACGAGGGGGACGGCTGCACTTGGCACTGGGCAGGCAAAGGTGGGTTCAACTCACATGGGGTTGAAGCAAGAGCAGAATCCTCCCCCCAAGAGCATCCCACCACCCTCTCCATAAAGGCTATTTCAGGTTTAAAAGTTAAACCCAAAATGAGACATTTCACCACGATTTTCGAGCTTTCCATCCCATTCCTAGGCTTCCTGGTGCTGTGGGGATTAAAGAGCCACCTCACCCGCACAGGACACAGTGTTCAACTCAGCTGCCGCAGCGCCAGTCACTGCACTGCAGGTGTCACACCTGGACCTCCAAAGGGCCCCCAAAAGGGACCCCAGAGCAGCCAGGAAGGGCAGGAACAGAGGAAGGCTCCTGAAGAGCCAGAGCACAGAGCTCTGTGCATTCCCAAAACTCTGTTGCTGCAGGGACACTCACCAGCTCCACGTCCCCACGCTCCTTGTGCCGCGCTCGCAGCTTCTCTGCGCTCTGCAATCACCAGAAACAGGGCTGAGACCCCCGGGAATGGCCCCAGCCCACCCCAGACAGGCCACATTTGGGTGGGTGGGTGCCCACCATGTCTCTGCCCCACGCTTGGGGCCATCGCTGTTCGTTTTGGAGTGTGACACTGCCCAGGAGCTGGCTGGCAATCGCTGACCAGCTGCCTTCCTCCCTGCCCTTGCCTTCTTCCTCCCTGCCTTCACCTTCCCCAGCTCCCCACCCAGCACCCTCAGGTCAGTGTCATCCCTGAGCCTGGAAGCCCCTTCTCCACTCATGTGGATGTTGAGGAACCCACCAGGAACTCGCGGAGATGGAAACCACGAGGTTTTTGCCCCATCCTGGGCAGGTTTCCACTGGGATGGTGGCACCCACAGTCCCCTACAGCGAACCCCAACCATATCCTGGCCAGGAATTGGTGCTTAACCCCACTCAGCAGGGTTTGATGAGGTCACTGCCCAGATGATTCCTGATTTACCTTCTGGGCCTGGTACAGCACCTCCAGGATGCTGCTGAGCAGCTCGATGCAGGCGTCCTCCTCCTCACCCGCCTGGATCAGCTCCTGCAGGATGGGCAGGGCTGCCTGCAGCACCAGCTCCCGGCACTCTGCGGAGGACAAGAGGGCACAGGGATGAGGGAATTGTCCCCTTCTGTGGAGCCACTCCAGCCATGAGGCAGAGGAGCGGTCCCTGCACGGGGACTCATCCCCATCCTGTGCCATGGCCCCCGGGGTGAGCTCAGCGAGGGCAGTGCCACCAGGACCCCCCATGTCCCCTCTCACCGTGGGACTGGAAGGCTTTGCTGCTGGCGATGTGAGTCAGGGACTGCAGCTTCTGTTTCAGCAGGCGCTGGGGCAGCAGGTTCCCCACAAAGTCCCGCAGTACGGCCCTGCCATCAAGAGAGGAGTTAACCCAGGAGCTTTGGGTTCTGGTCAGGACAGGGCTGCTGGGTGGGGGGAGCCCTTCGACGGGGCAGGATGATCCCACAGGGCAGCCGTGCCCACCACAGGCACCCAGCAGACAAACCCCGCCTGAATTCCCAAAATTAACCCAGCTGGGACTGAGGGCTCCCAGGCTCAGCCCCTGCCCAAGCACAGGCAGCTGCTAAAACTGAGCAGATCTCTCTCATTTTTGCACTGGGAAGGGGATCAGGAGGTGATTCCCAGACCCTCCTGCCTGCCCTGGCCCTCGGCTCTGGGCCGGATGCAAGGACAGGTTGTGGCAGGTGTTGAACGTGACGCGGGGCTGGGGTTGCTGGGGGGACGGGGACCCTACCCCAGCGCGGAGGAGTCAAAGATCCCAAACACGTCCTCGAGGATGGAGGGCAGGTACTTCAGGGCTGCTCCCTGCAGAGACACCGGAGAGCTGCCTTCAGACAGGGTCCAGCACCCTCTGGAGCCTCCCTCCGTCTGGGACACCGCGGGTGCAGAGCGTAGCCCCATCCCAGACCCATGCAGCCTGCACCAGCTCTGCTTCCCTCAGCCCTGAGCTGTGCCAGCCAGGTCCTGGATGCAGAGAACGGGGCCAGACCAGCTCCAGGATGGGGACAATCCCCAGGAACCCTCCCCAGACTTCAGCACGCGGGTGGCCAGGACAGCATCTGCCCGGTGCCACCGAGCTGCTGACCCAACTCCACGCCGCAGCCCCAGTGCGGTGAGGAGCTTTGTGGGCTGGGGTCTCGGGGTGCGCAAGGGGGGTCCCCGGGGACAGCAAGGGACAGTGCACGGGGTGGCAGCTCCCTCTGACACCGTGGGAGGTCTGCACACAGGATGGACGGTGTCACCCCAAAACGGACACAGACAAGCGTCACCCTGGCATGGGTGCAGCCCGTGTCACCCCAGCACGGGGACAGCCGGTGCCTGGCCTGGGCACCCTCCCTCCCACCACACACCACCCTACCTGGGAGAGCAGTGTGGGACCCTCCAGCGGGGACTTCATCAGCTGGTTCAGGGCGAGGAAGAACCGCTGCAGAGAGCGCTGGAACTCGGCCACCTCCTTCTCCTCGTAGAGCCTGCAATGGCCGGGGTCACTGTGCTGTCACCGCGCTGCCACCATGCCACACACCTTCCCTGGCACCGTCAGCCTCTGCTCGGGGGTCACCTGCCATCCCAGTTAATTACACTCATCCATGAATGTTTGGATCCATGGCTGGATTGAGTGGTGAACCCTGGCACGGCCACTGCCCCTCCATGTCCACAGACCCACCCACAAAAACTTTTTTTTTTTTAAAAAAAACCTTCTTTTCCATGATTCCACAGCCCAAACCCCTCTCAGAGCAGTTCAGCACCGTCCTGCTTGAGCAGGAACCTCCTGAGCCCTCCGGCCCCCCTCACCAGCTGGACCAGAGCAAACCGAAGGAGGGAATTTTAGCCTTGGGACGTGCAAAGCCGCAGGAAAACTGCAAAGCTGAGGTGTGACCACAGGAATAAAGTCACTGCAATGGGGCGTGCTTGAGGCAATTCCCCCATCACTGACACCAAGCAGTGACAGGAAAAATCATCCAGCCACCAGCTCTGTAAGGAAATCCTGGAATTATGGACCGGTTTGGGCTGGGAAGGACCTCGGAGCTCATCCAGTCCCACCCCCTGCCATGGGTTGCTCCAAGCCCTGTCCAACTCGGCCTCGAAATCCATGTGGACTGTGACAAACCCACGCTGATTACGATCCATTCGGGAAGGGTCCCGTGGTTCCCAGGAAGGGATGTCCTGGTTCCTGGGAAGGGGCGCCCTGCCCAGGATCCCCTGCAGCCCAGACCACGGTGGGAGCCCAGCAGCTGTGATGACCTCTGGGGACCCCAGCAAAGATCCCGCGGGAAGGGTCTGGGGGGACAATCAGCAGCTGTGGGGTCCCCAGCTGCATCAGTGACTGGTTAGAGGTGGAGGGTAAGTGGCCGGCCCTTGCAGGGACACTGGGGGGCAAGAGAGGGGACAAGTGGGACTGGCAGAGCCCGTGGGCACTGCTGGGGGAGGGTCCGGCTGCAGGAACCGGGGGGCTGTGCGAGGCCAGGCGAGGGGACCACGAGCTGCGATGCTGCAGGTGGCCCTGAGGGGGTGACCCCAGCCCCCCCAGATGACAGCAGAGCAGACCCCCACGTGGGGTGAGCCCCAGTGGGACAAGGAGCGCTGGCAAGGAAAGTTTTGCCACTCTCGGTGATGGTCAAAAAGCAGAAGCAGCCAGAGGAAGCAGCAGGGAGGAAGCAGCAAGGGAGAGACGTCACCGCGGTACCATCGGGGTGCTGGGGGGGCCCTGAGGGGACATAGAGTGTCCCAAGGTGGAGGACAGCGCCCTCAATCATCCCTGCAGCAACCTGGGCTCCTCACAGGAGCTGCAGGCGCTGCTCCAGCGGCAGCACAGGCAATCCCAGAGCCGGCAATCTGCAGCAACTGACTCTAATTACAACCCAATTCCTGTCGATTACAGCCTGTACAAATTGCAGCACGTTCAGAGCACTTAGAGGATCTGAGGAGGCCGTGTTATTGCGTGTTGAGATTGCTGAGATAAAGGGAAGCTGTATAAAATCGCTAAATGTCCTCGGGGATGTCTCTGTTCCAGGCAAACTCGTTCACGGGGCTGTTTGCAAACGCGCCGCGTAATTAATTTCTTCTGCCAGGAGCGCTCTAAGCTGGGAATCTGCTCCGTGTCCTCGTACAGGAGGGAGAGACAGGTGCTGGGAGTGATGTTGTGGAGCACCCCAGAGCTCCGGAGCACCCCGGAGCCACGGATGGGACACTGGGAAGGGATGGGAGCGGCGAGGACAGACAGGGCTCCAACCGCACTGTTAAGACGGAGCGAGGCAAAGCGAGGTGTGACGGTCCCTGAGGGCACAGGGATCCCAACCCAGCTCCTCGCTGCCAGTGGGAGCACCCACAGGGACCCTGACACATCCTGGGCTCGGGGTGGAAGAGGCAAACCCCTCACTCCCCCAAAAACAGCCGCCTGCCGAACCGCGGCGCCTGGGAATGAGGTGATCCCGCTGCTTTCGGTGCCAGCCAGTGCCCACGCCGTGCCCTTGCCATGTGCGTGTGTGGGGGTCCCTGGCTGCCCACCGCGTGTGAGGCCCCTCGCCACCCGTTGTTCCCTCAGGGCACTTCAGCTTTTGGTGCCGAGTACATGGAACGAAAGAGGAACGGCACCGGCGTTTTCTGGTAACGCCGGTGGTCGTGCTCTGATTTCTGATTTCCTCCTCTCCCACGCCGGCCCGGAGGAGGGTGGTTTGTGCCATCGCCCGGACTGGCATGTGAACCCCATGCCCACGGGCAACAAGTGAACTCAGGTCCTGCGGGGGCTCTGGAGGTGCCTGGGGGTGCTTTGACCTTTGAGCCGCGGAGGCTCCCAGCCCCTCGCGCTGCTCGTCACAGGATCACAGCGGGGCTGGGCCTGGAGGGCACCTCACAGACCCTCCAGCTCCACCCTCCTGCCGTGGGCAGGGACACCTCCCACCGACCCTAACTGGGCTCCAGGAAACCTTCCCAGCACAGTGCCGGCCCCGCGGGGGCACAGACTGCCCGCGACATTTTGCCGTCTCCACTGTGGGAGGATTTTAAGAGCTCATTGGGAAAACCCCGTCGTGGCGGGGGGGCTGGGGCAGAGGTCACTCTGGGGCAGGGTCACTGTGGGGCATTTGGGGCGGCTGAGAGTGATTTGAGCTCTCCCACCCTGGGGTGGACAGCACTGCCCACCCCCACAGCGGACCACCGTTGTCCAGCAGCATCCAGAGGATGGCATGAAGCTGAAAACTGCCAGAATCCTCAAAGAGAGGATTCACAGCGATGGAGGAGCCTGCCTGGGGACCAGCCAACGCCACAGCATGGCCAGGAGTGGTGGCTGCCACCCTGGGTGCCACAGCAGCCAGCACAGGGTGGGTTGAGCTGCCACTGCCACAACCCTGGGACTGATGGTTGGCACTGACACCGCTCCCACAGCACAGGGACCCCCACGGGACCTCCCTCCCACAGACCCCACGGCCAGGGACCAGGCTCCAGCAGGGTGCTGGCACACTGGGAGCACTGGGAGCCACCGCCAGCACTTACTGGGCGAAGAGGCGCCGGGAGCGGACGATGAACTTGAAGATGTACTCCAGGGCCTTGAAGGTGCGCGGGAGGTGCTCGCAGGGCTCCCCCCGGCCCGCCTGCTCCACGTACTGCGTCAGCACCGCCAGCAGCTTCCTGCGGGGTGGGGTATCCACGGCCAGGGATCGGCCACGGCTCAGTTCCCACTGGTTCTCCCGGCGTTCCAGCCCCGTCCCTCCCGGTACCCATCATCCCAGCCCCGTTCCCCTCCCAATTCCAGCTGTCTCAGCCTGTCCCTCCCCATGCCACAGCCCCCGGGAACGCACTTGTAGGCGAGCGTGGCGCTGAAGTGCTGGCGGATGTAGGCCTCCAGGACCGTGTTGAAATGCTGGAACTTTCTGTCGGCCACCAGCCCCACGATGAAAACCTGAGGGCAGCGGGCAGTGGCTTGGCGTGGGCAGGGAGATGCCTGGGGGACAGCAACAGCCACCCTGACCCCCACCCTGCCCTGGTCCCATGGCTGGGGTCACTCTTGTCTTAGTGTGGGAGAAACACCTTTGAATGCTGCCGGGATTGTCCCCCAGAGGGACAGTGTCCCTCAGAACGCAGCCCTGCCCTGTGCCGGGTCACTCAGACCAGTGAACCCCGTCTCCCCAGTCCAACCAGTGCCCACCCTGCGCTGGGCAGGGGGCTCGGACCCACGCGGGTCCTGCTCACCAGGGCGTCAAACACAAGGGTGTCATAGACATCCGTCTCCGAGTGCTCCATCATGATGGAGAACAGGGCATCCAGCGTGTCCTGGAGGAACTGGGAGGACATGAGGCCTGTGAGGGCTCGAGTGCTGACCCCAGCATCGCCCAAGACCCAGCTCTGGGCATGGGGAGCCCATGGGTGCAGGAAGCAGGGAGGGAGGTGGGGGAGCAAATCCTGGCTGTACCTTGATGACCTCCCCTCCGTCCACGTTCATCAGCTTCTGGAGGTTCCCGCAGAGCAGGCTGGGCTTGGAGCGCCACTTCAGCAGCCCCAGCAGGTTCACTGGGTGGGAGGAACGGGGCATCAGCACTGACCACTCACTGTCAGACCCCAACCCCCAGCTCCCCTGTCCCATCCTCGCTGCCCAGGAGCAGCCAGGACCCTGCCAGGAACAGCCAGGACCTCCTGAACTCTCTACACAACCACTGCTCAGTGCTCAAATCCCCTGATATCGGGGCCATAAAGCACCAACTTTAAGTGGGTCATGGCTGTGGGAGATGAAATTGTGCTGCAGGAAGGGAATTAATGGAGCGGCCTCATCCCCGACCCCTCCACACTGAACCACAGTGCCCTGGACCCTGCAGCCACGTGTCACCGTGTGTCACATCCCCACACCACCAGGCCATGTCCCCCGAGCCCCCTGCACTTCAGCCAGAGCTGGATGAGCCATTCCCATCCTCCGGCCTTGCAGAAGGCGGGAGGAGAGCCCAGCCTTCCCATGGGTCCTTCCCCTGGCCAAGGGGGAACGAATGTTCTCGGCTGCCCCGACCCGTGCGGAGCAGCCCAGGGCTGGAAACTCCCCTGAGCTAACCCAGGAATGGGAGTTAAACCAGAGAGCCCCAGTTCCCACCCCAGTTTCAAAGGAAGGTCATGGAGCCTCCAGCAGCCACATTCAAGTGGGAATTCCACTCACTGCTGCTCCGCTCCAGAGGATGGCAGCCCCCTCAAAGTCCCCAGATCGAGCTGATCCCCTCAGGAACAGCCTTGGCCGTTCTGATCGTGGCCAAACAGGAACTGAGCGCTCACTATTCCCACTGTTTTCGGCTCGCTGTCCCGGTGTGATGGACACTGGAGAGCCAAACATCTGGAGAAGTGTGGTCCGGCGGGTGGGAACACCACCGGGGAGGGGACACAGCCACACCTCCCCCGCCGTGGGGAACCGGGACTCACCATTCTGGGTCAGCTTGGTGGAGCAGACGAGCGTGGAGATTTGGAAGCTGTCCCGGGTGGACACGGCTAAACCCGACGTGGCCCCGCTCACGCGGAAGGAGGAGCCGGAGAGGAGCTTCGACTCCGACAGGTTCCGCTCCGAGGGCAGGGACAGGTACGCGCTGGCGTCCTCCAGCTTCTTGCTGTCACCCTGCAGGGCACAGCACTGGTCACACCTGGAGCCCCAAGGGACAGGGCTGGCCCCCTGTGTGGCCCAGGGGCTCAGTTCTGACCCCATGGCTGGTGGCTCTGATGCCTTAGGTTTTGTTTATACCCTGTTGTTAGATATATACTGTCGTTGAACACGTGTTATTAGTAGATATTTAGAATATTTAGAATAGAGTCTCGACAAGGTAGAGGCCTTGTCAAGCCTCTAAAGGGGAGGAATGATGCCTTAGGTTTTAACTTTTGTATTTTTTCAAATTGTGTATCGCCTAGCGTGTCACTCTGAAGTTCCTTGTAGCTCGTTAGCTGCTCTCCTAGGCCAGAGAGACACAACAAAGCCTCTCCGAGCTTGCTATTCAAGGACACTCAGACTGTCCCAGGCCCAAAGGTGTGAACTAGGGCCACGAGAGAGGTGGAGAAATTGAAGAAATTACATCATTAGCTGAAGTTTTAATCGGTGAATTTATGCTGATATGCAAATGGACCAAACCTATCAAAGTGTGAAGAACTCGGGACTCGTCGTCCATCCTGGGCTCCATTTTGGAAGTAGCCTCTGGGTCCCCAGGGTGTGCCTTTGAAGGCCTTTCAAATAAATACCTGCCTTTATTCCCTTACTCCTGTCTGGTCTCTGTTTCTAGGGAGGCGGAAAAGGCATCAGTTCCCACCCTACGGCACCCTCATCTCACTGCTGGTATCCTCAGGCTCCTGGGAGCCACTGGCTCCCCCACACTGATCCCACAAAGCTGCTCCCTGAGGGGATCCGCAGGGACGCTGCTCAGCGGGGTCAGTCGGCTGGGAGGGACACCGAATCCCAGCCCGTGTCACGCAGTGGGGACAGGAGAACAGGCAGGAGGAGACGAGTGACGAAGAGGAGGCTGAGGCTGGAAATTAAACACACCTGAGCACTGCTGCAGGGGTGGACACGCAGTGGGACACCGGCACGCACCAGGACACTGACCCGGAGCAGGACACCACCCCGGCGTCCAGGACAGTCCATCCCACATCACCGTCACCCTACGTCTCCCACCTGTATGGGCACGCCAGGGCCTCCACAGCCACAAACCAGCCTATTTCTGTGTCCCCCACTCCGAGCTGAAAATGTCCTGTCCAGGAGGACTCACTGGGGTGACTCTGAATGATCCTTCCCTGCTCGTTGGCCAGCCTGGCACGTGGAGGATGATCAGAGCTGCCCGGCTGGGCTGTAGCTCACAGACATCCATCCTTCCCTTCCTGCAGCCTCACAGGGTGAAACCCCTCCTGCTGAAGGTCAGATGGAGGTGACAGAGCTGTTTGCTGTCGGTTTTTCCCCCCTCCAGGACACAGCCAACACACAGGAGCCCTGCGCTCCTTCCCAGGCCCGAGCCCGAGCAGGGAAAACTGGCTGGAATTCAGACCAGCTGGAGATCAAGAGGTCCGAGCAGCTAAAAGCCCGTCACTCACATTCCTCTGGCAAGCAGAGATAGAAAGATGAAATAGCTTCTGACTCCCAGAATCCAGCCCCCGGTGTCTTCCGGGAAGAGCCGGAGTCAGGCAGGGAGAGGACGGAGCAGGGCAGGACGTGGTGGTTCAGGAGGGCAGGGACAGCTCTCTGAGGGGAACAGGCACCCGGGAGGGAGGTGTGGGAGGTTTGATCTCACTGCCACAGCCAGCACTGGCACGTCCCAAAGGTGCCCAATGCTCCTGCTGTGGAGGGGACGATCCCCAGAGAGCCAGGGACCAGAGCCAGCGCCGAGGGCCACGGCAGCAGTTAAAGAATTTGGGTCTTTTGCCCAAAAATAAAGCGGGGAGGAGGGACACAGTAATGATTTCAAACGTGCAGGAGCCTCGGGGAGGAACGGCGCGGTCTGTCCCTGTCCTGGGCGGCCACAGCAGGCGGGAGCAGGTCGGCTCATCCCAAAGAAAGGCAGGACTCAGGCAGGGACGTGGCTCTGCCTGGAGGAACTGTGGTCACATTGCCGAAATCAGAGAACACTCCCGTGCAGCAGCCCAGCGGCAGGGGAGCAGGTCACCCCTGGGGACACTGGAGCTCCATGGCCAAGCAGGGACCCCAGAAGGTGCCAACACACGGGGAAGAGCCCTGAGCTCGCCCTGGCAGCGGGGACCAGCTCCTGCCTCCCGCTCCTCTGGTCACAGCAGCCACAGTCCAGGGAGGGGACACCAGGAAAGAGGGCAGCGCCTTCAGGGGCCCTTCACATCGGAGCTGACTGCGTGTTTCCCAAACGAGCAGTGATTTTCCCTCCCTTCCACTGTCTCGGAGCAAACCCGAGCAGTGCCAGGGCTGGTGAAATCAGGTGAAGCGCAGCCACACCACGGGGACGTTCCCTGCCCGTCACGAACGCTTAAATCACCTTTTCCCGAACGAAACTTGTCATTCCAAGAGAGCAGCACAGGGGACTGGAGACGCTGCGTGCGGGCAGCCCCCGCCACCAAGGACAGCGAGGACGGCAGGGAGGCACTGCAAACCCTCGGGGACTTTGAGTACGTGCCACCAGCACGGCGGCTCAGGCAGGGACTGGGACCCTGGCCCCAGAAGTGCTGCTGTCCCACAGCCCCCCTCCCCACTTCAGGGAGCTCTGTGTCCCTCCTCCATACCTTGTAGAGCACCAGGTCGTGCTCCCCATCCCGCAGCGTGGTGCCATCGGGGCGCATCAGCCTCACGAAGGCCATGGAGAAAATCCGCTCGCTCCGGTCCTTGGCTGGAGGGGACACCCAGGGGTCAGAGGGGACCAGGGACACGCCGGGCAGCGAGAGGCAATGCTGGGAGGAAGGCCTGGAGCGAGGGACACTCACAGTCGCTGGAGGAGCGATGGCGGAAGGTGAACCTCAGGTGGGTCCTGTGGACGTCCTCGATGGGAACAGCAATCTGGGTGGGAACGTGTGCCGAGGTGAGGGCAGGGGGCGTGGGCTGAGCCCCCAGCTGGGCAATGTCCCTCTGTGCCTGGGCAAGGGCTGTGCCCGACTGCAAACCAACCCCACATCCTTCCCAGTCAACCAGTGAGGCTGAACTGGGGGCACTGGGGTGGGAATAGTGCCCATTCCCAAGACCATTCTCCCCAGTGCTGGTCATCCTGGGTGTCCATCCAGGGGTCCTGCTGTGACACTGGTGGCACTTCCATCGTCCCCAAGAGGGGACCAAGGACTGCCACTCAAAAAGCCAGCCCTGATGGGGACCCCCCGCAGCAGCAGGGTCCTGTGGCACAGGAGGAGTGAGGGTTGCAGCCCCAGCCCACCCCAGCCCCCACACCCCGGGGTTCCCCACACCTTCAGGGTCTCCATCCAGCGCTGGTGCCGCTGCTGGTAGTAGACAACAGAGCGGTAGTGGCTGGTGGGGCTGTCCCCTGCTCCTGTGTGGATCACGTTCTGCCGAGAGGAGATACCTCGGGATCAGCCCAAACCACCTTGCAGGGAGGGAGAATTCCCGTCCCTGCCAGCCCTGGCCAGCCCCCGAGCCCCCATTGCCCACACCTCCCTAAACGCCATCCCCTCCACCTCCGCCAGGCCCGGTGCCACCTCTGAAGGGACACATGACCCTCCCAGGGCACGTCAGGGCTTGGCCCTGTGGATGGAGATGGAGAATGCACCCCTGGACCTGCCCAGCTGGGCTCTCAGCAATTCCAGCCCGTTCCTCAGGAGCCGGGTAAGAATTGATGTGAGAACACCCACGGAGAGGCGAGAGCCAGCCTGGGGAGGTGACACTTGGATCTGACCACCCCCTGCCCTCCTGCCAGGCCCTCCTGCCTGTCCTGGGGAGCACCAGGGGGTGGCCAGGGGTTCTGGCTGTCCCCAAGGGAGGACGATTTTCTCTCGATCTCTTCACAGCCCTTTCCCATATCTTTATTCTATTCCCAGATCTCTATTCCGGGCAGCTTCAGGGCCTCCAGTGGCCAAAGATGTTCCTCCAGCTGGTTTTGCTGCTGGAGCTGCTGGCTCTGCCAGAGGTGGGGTGACATGGGGGACACCTGCCGTACCTGAGGTGAGGTGACACGGGGGGACACCTGCCGTACCTGCACCACATTTCCTGCCTCGTCACAGACGCACACCGTCACCTCCACGTTCTTCTGCGTCTTCTTGTTGCCCTTGTCGAACTCGCCCTGCACCAGCGTCAGGTAGATGTCGTTCCTGACATCACCTGGGGGGACAGCCCTGTCAGCCAGGTCCTGGCACCACGCTGGCACCTCCAGGCACCCCCAGGATTGTCCCCCCAACACTTGCCTGGCATGATGACCTCCGGGTAGCCCAGCTTGCGAGCCACGGCCGTGCTGCGGTCCACTAGGTGCGGGTGGTCCTTCCTCACCTGGCTCAGGTCTCCCCACAGCATCTTCAGGGACACCCAGAGCCCTGCAGGGACCACAGTGGTTTTTCAAGGGGTGACAGCAAGAGCTGGGGGGATCCAGGGCCACCAGGGACCGCAGCAAGTCCTTGACCCTGCAGGGGGCTGCGCCACAGGACAGATGGCCCGCGGAGGCGTCTCATGGCACAGGGTGGGCACAGGGGACACGGGGTCTCTACCTTGTCCCTTGTGGTTGATGTCCTTCCCCTCCACCGCCTTCCGGATCATATTGTGAAGGAAATCGCCATCAGCGGCCACCCTGGAAAAGCCACATTTAAGGGAAAAACCTTTTCTCTTTGATCCTTACACCTCTTGTCCCCTCGCAGCT